>AWOL01S0137111.1:8768-27184 GCA_000715115.1 Nicotiana otophora
GCAGAATTATGGTTCTCTTTATTCGACCATAATTCAACCAGCTTCAGTAGAAATTCAACCAGCACTCCAGCAGCCACTCGCAGTACTCTATCCCGTCGACGTCCAGGCTTCCATCACTCCATCTTAGTGCCCTAGTATGAAGAGCAAGCTCATATCTTTGCTTTTTAAAATTGTAAGTATGGCTCCAGCACAGCCTTTGTGTTAATTATTAATATATTGTTACCTTTCTAAGAGAATTGAACAAGAAACAAAGGGAAGGACCGCACATTTATTGTAATTTTGCTTCGTTTGTGCTATGAATAAATTAATAAAAGCTTAGATACCATTATATTTAATGAGCTAAACTACTGAAATTGTTCCTTTGCATCTAAACTGAGGCAATCACATAGTTATCTCAATAAAATTTGATATCCTTGTATGATCCATGTTATAGCTAGCAAGAGTTATAGTGGCATATCCATTAGAACTACTTTTTCCTTAATTACATCATATCATAGTCTGCTTTGGGATGTAATGTAGACTACAATGTGTTCTGCTTTTTTCACTCTACATCACATGACACACTACATCATTTTTATGTAAGCGTTAACAGACATGTATGTCTGGACTCAATGTGTAATTTTCTATTCTGAATTTGTATGCTAGACGGTCAACAAATAATTAATGCACGCAATATAGATTGAATTAGGCCGATAAACCCCCCGATAACCGTCCGATAAGAGCTAAATCGATATCAATTCGCTAGATATCTTATCGGTGGCTAGCGGATTAATACATTTAAAAGCCGATAACCATTAAGAGTAATTAACTGCCCAATCCGCCCGATAAGCAGCCTACTAGTAATGGACACATTTAGTCCACGATCTCAATTATAAACCATTAATTTAATCAAGCACTATTATTGATATCTAATATTGACAAACTGAAATGGATTAAAAATTTAAAAACCCACGTCAGCCCATCTTCTTCTTTGCTTCTACGTCTATTTCCCTTTCTCCATGTACAAATTTTGACTGTACAGTGTAAACACATGTTCTGTCATTTTAATTAATAAAGATTCTTTAATTCAAATACTAATTATATCGGTGTTTACCCTTAAAATTGAATAAGAATTAAAGTTATAATATGATTCTAAGGACACGTGATTTCACCTAATATCAATTGATAAATGTGAGGATGAGTTATAGAAATTAACAATAAAGTAAAGCAAACCAGTGTTAGAATGAACTCAGCCCTTGAGTTTCAACACCTTTAAAATGGTTGATGCAAGAACTATGAAAGTATAACAAGCTGAATAACAATGGTGAGAACAATAAAGAGAATTATATTGCTTTTTGTGTCTATCAAAACGTGTCCTACAAATGATTAAAACCCCCCTTTTATATATTAAAGGAGTTGCACTTATGGTACAATTCAAATTATAGAAAGAAACCTCATGATTAGTTAATTAACCGTTTCTGGTTTGATCCGTTCCAAAATTTACGCCATGATCCTCGACCAGTCACCGAGATTTACGCCATGATCCTCGGTCAGCCACAAATATCTTGCCTTTCTATTATTATGCTATCTCCGATCTTGCTCGATGTTTGTCACATTTGTCTTCGATCGCTACTAGCCTCGATCTCGACCGGTACCTCAGTTCTGAGCTCGGTACCTTACCCTCGTGATATGGCCTATTCCGTTACGAGACCGTCCTTCGATACAAACCCCCGGTCTTGGTCAAATAGTAAATCTGGGTGGGCCTGGTTTTAACCGTATACAGATAGTCCCCTCGTTTTTGTGGAGTGTAATGACAAGAAAAGAATTGAGCCTTCGATTTTCTACCTCGACCTGTCATGACGTCATCCTTGTGACGTAAGAGACGGAAGTGATTGAAACTTCCCATCTGTACAGTTACCAAGGCATTAAATGCGCGTCAGTCGATGGTCGGCCACCGCCAATATTGAACCGTCGTTGTGATATTTATAAATAGCCCCTCTCTCCACCATTTCGAACTTTTACTTTCAGATTTCTAATCTCCAAAATTTTTATATCTTCTAACTCCTTCATTTGCAAATCTACGATTTTCACTGCTACCATCTTCTCAAAATACCAAATCTTATCATCTTCATCTATTTTTAACTTCAAACCCATACAAAAATGGCAAAACATCAAAAATTATTCCTCAAAAGGAAAACGCTTCTTCATCACGGTCGGCCGGCGATAAAACAACGGTGAAACCACGACCTGAAGTGTGTGTTCCCGGGAGGTGTGTTCTCACTTCTGACTTTAAGACCGATAAAGCCTCATCGATTCCTAGTCGATGTGAGCCAGTGTCGAGGTATATATGCTCGATAACTGAAGGGTACCTTAAGAAGGTAAGGAAAGACTGCAACTAGAAAGGCAAAGAAGTGGTAATCTCGACCCCGGAAGAAAGCATTACCACCATGTGAAAGGGTTTTTAAGTGTTTACACTTACCCTTTCACGGTGGGCCCTCTCGACCCTGTCGTCATTGATTTTTGTCATCAGTATCAAATAACCCTAGGCCAAATCCATCCTTCTTTTTGGCGAATAGTCATTCTGCTCTGATTTTTCGTGAGCAAAGTCGAGGGGATGCCTTTCACCCTCAACCACCTCATCAGGTTCGCCTCTATCGAGGTGGGATAATAAAACTCTAACGCCGGTCCAGCAAAGTGTTGTTCTCGAGCATAGACGAGGACAAGGACCGAGGCTGGATGGGCCGTTTCGTTCGGGTGAGGTCTTCCAACCTAATCCCGGCCGAGAAGATGCCATTTCCCGAGAAATGAAATATGAAGCGTAAGTACAATCCCACTGTTATTTCTTATTTATTGTTTTGCCCCTTTGCTTCTTCTTATGGATATCCCCTTCCGTGAAGTAGTAGTTGCTTGGATGCCCGGTGCAATTTCTAACCTCAAAAGCTAGGTTCCGGACCTGGCCTCGACCTCTACGTACGCTGAGCGCTCGTGGCGCGATTTATCAAAGGGCCGATGGGAGGCCAAAACTCATGGTAAGCCCTTTTTTCATGTCTTTGAAGGTTTTGTCAAGGCATTTCTCACTTAGTTTCTTTTCATATAGGCCTTGGCAAAGATGCTGTTATGAGGCCCTTATCTGGTGAGGGAGAGACTTCGATCCCGGCACCGAAATCAATGAAGGACAAGAAAAGGAAAAATTTCTCACCTTCCAAGAATCCAGAACCTAAGAAGAAGGCATATCGCAAGACGAGGAAGAACATCATCCTCCTAACCGAAGAGTCTGTTCGGCGTCTAAGGAATGAAGATGAAGTAGTGGAAGAAGATGACTCCGGGCTGGTGGCCCGAGTGAGAATGAGCACCGAGGCCCCAAAGGCCATTGAATCGGTAAAGGTCGCAGAGACTCCATCTCGAGATGAAGGGGTCTCAGGAAGAGAGTTGGGCGAAGTCAAGTCATCAAGGATCAAAGATGCCTCCCACCATACTGAGCCAATGGTGGGTACGACTATCGAGGCCCCTCGAGATGAGGGGAACGCCCCATGTGATTCACTTGGGGCAATAGAAATTGGAGGCTCCCCGCTGCTCCCCTCATTGTTTGAGGAGATGATTCAAGAGGCTCGGGCCTTGAAGACCTTCTCCATCGAAGGAGCCCACGGAATGGAGGATCCCTTCCGCGATTACTTTACTGGGGTCAAAGATGCTACCGGCCTGAGTGACTTGGAAGTCTCGAGGAAGGACTCGAGCGAGGCATCGAGCCTTTTCAATGAAGCGCAACAAACTCTAAATAGGGTAAGCCTTAACTCCCTTTGTTGATATTACCTTTGTGTTTATTTTTCTCTTTCTAACTTCTTTCTTTTTTCGGCGTAGGCTTCAACGCTTCATCGGGGAGCATTTTCTCGGTCTCGAGCCGAGCTGAGTCGGTACGAGGCCGACATTCAAAGGCTTACCCATGAGAGGAATTCCCTCAACCTTCTCGGCAAGCAAAAAGAAGAACAGATCAAGGACCTCCGAGCCAAGTTTGCCACGGCCCACAAAGATCAGACCGACCTGATCGAGTAGGTAATGAAAATCTTAAAAGCTCATGGGCTCGATTCGGAAACAGTGGCTAACATTTCAATCTCCCAGCTGCAGCAGAAGATCGAGAGGATTGAGCAGTTCCGCGAGGAGGTAGGTGATAAATGCGGAGTCCTTGGGGTGGAAAGAAGATATGGACCACTTTGCTGCAGAAAAAGAAACTTCTCGAGCCCAATTATCATCGGTCGAAAGTCAGCTTCAAGGTATGAAGGAGAAGATCTTAACTCAAGCAAGGAAAATAGAGGAGCTCGAGGCTTGGTTGGCTTCCGAACTTGCCAAGGCCAAATCGGAAGCCGAAAAGGCAAAGGCCGAGGCAGATGCAATCGTGGCCGCCGACGGGGCCGATGCTGAATCTGCTCAAGTCCAAGCGAGAGAGGCAGCCGAGACTACTCAAACTCGAGCATATTATATTGCCGAACTTTCCAAATGCTAATCTCGGAGGAAACCCTCAAGGAAATCCACGCTCGAGGTTTCGATCTTACCAACGAGATAATAAAGGCTAGAGAGCATGAAGCCGAAGCTGGAGCACTGGCCACTTCCGATGAAGATGATGATGATGGCAGCAAGAGCGGGTCCGATAATGGAGAGGACCTCGATGGAGAAGAAGCTGCCCCCGGAGAAGATTAGGAACCTTAGGATTTTTTACTTTTGATCTTTTGTATAGGATCCTGATCGGACCTTGTAAATTTTCTCATATATATAGAAATCTTTTTCCTTTCCGACTTGTCTTTATTGCATTTATGTCTTGTGAAAATTTTGTTCATAAGTTCGAGGTTTAGGCAATTTGATCAAAGCCGAACTAGTGTAGTTTTTATAATCAAGTGAGTACTTGCTCAAACTCGGAATAGGGTGACCCTTAGGTTTTAATTGAGTGAGGATGATTTCTCAAAAATAAACTGGCCCTTTAGGCTCTTGAATTAGGCTGATACAACCATAGCAAAAAGAATGGCTTTTTCCTTCTTTTCGGCTTGAAATATTTATTGTTTAATCATATAAATTCTGTTGTGCCTTAGCATAAAATAAAGAATTTGTTCGAGAGTTCGAACGACTTTGTACCCATTAGGGTTTTCGAGGGTCCATATTATCGAGACCCTTAGATTTTAGCCGAGGGTAGCCTTTTTAACCGGCTTGTAAAAATATTCTAAGGCCTATTTAATAACGGGAATCGGACGTCTCCGAACCGTGTTAATTTGGCCGTGGCCTTTAACTTCGGAATTGCCTTTTGGGCTTGTTCCCCTGTTATATTTCGAACTTGTTCGAAGTATTAGTCCCCGAGTGGAGTGGTTGTGGCCTATAAAACCGAGGATTGCCTCTTTAAGGTCTTACGATTTTGAGGTTTAGTAATTTGATCGTGTCAATTTTTTGGATGGAAATCCCCGAGTATCGGGTAAATTGTTTGAAATTCAGTTGTGATCGGCCCTTAAGCCAATTTCCACCATAGATCATAAGTATGAAATTGTAAAGTATAAAGTTTTCTAAATCATAGATCATCTGGTAAGGAAAAATACTTCTTCCAATATATTATACATGTGCACATGTTTTGCCATTAGGGCTCGAGTAATCTACACGGACACGGTTCATTTGACTATTTGGTCCTCTACAAAATTTACCTATCGAGACCCTGTCGACACGAATTATTTTCCTTGTACTTATCCGAGGGTGATGCCTCCCAGTATTCGAGGTTGATTGTAAAGAAGCCTCGAATACTGTTGCATTGCTCTAAGTTAGCACGAACAATGGTTGCCTCGTTAAAAACCTCGCCGAAAAAATCCATTTGGGATAAAAACCGGTCTAAGAAAAAAAGAGTGCAACGCGTGCTTTCATACCTAAGGACTGCATTTGAAGAATCCTTTGATGTCTTCGATCAAATATCTGCAAATAGTTAGTATAAAATATAAACGAAAATGGAGAAGGTCATACCTTAGCAGTAATATCTTTTGAGAAGTGATATGTTTCAATTGTTTGGTAATTGTTCGTCATTCATAGTGCCAAGTTTGTAGGATCCTTTTCTGACGATGTCGAGGACCTGATACGCTCCCTCCCTGTTCGGACCAAGTTTTCCTTCGTTTGGGTCTTGAGTATTGAGGGTGACCTTCCTCAGAATCAAGTCCCCGATTTTGAAGTGTCGAAGATTGGTTCTTCGATTATAGTACCTTTCGATCCGCTATTTTTTTCGGCCATTCGAACGAGGGCGGCTTCCCGTTTTTCATCTAGAAATTCGAGGCTTGTATTCATAGCCTTGTGATTTAACTCTTCTGTTGCATATCAAACTTGATGCTGGGTTCACCGATATCTATCGGGATCAGAGCTTCGGCACCGTATACTAAAGAAAACGGTGTTTCCCCCGTACTGGATTTTGACATCGTTCGATACGCCCAAAGGACTTCGGGCAATATTTCTCTCCATTTTCCCTTAGCGTTGTTCAATATTTTCTTTAGATTTTGAATGATGATTTTTTTGTCAGTTCGGCTTGTCCATTCCCACTAGGATGATATGGCGTCGACAGGATTCTTTTTATTCTGTGATCTTCGAGAAATTTTGTCATTTTGCTGCCGACGAACAACTTTTCATTATAGCATACGATCTCGGAAGGTATCCTGAATCGACATATAATGTGGTCCCAGATGAAGTCTATGACTTCTTTCTCCCTAATTTTCTCGAAAGCTTGCGCTTCAACCCACTTAGAGAAATAGTCAGTCATAAACAAAATAAATTTAGCTTTACCTGGGGCCGATGGAAGAGGGCCGACGATATCTATTCCCCACTTCATGAATGGCCATGGGGGTAAGACTGAGTGGAGTTGCTCTCCGGGTTGGTGAATCATCGGCGCATACCTTTGACATTTGTCGCACTTTCGAACAAACTCTTTTGTATCTTTTTCCATATAGTCTTAATAGTATCCTGCTCTGATGACTTTGTGAACCAATGATTTAGGACCGGAATGATTTCCACAAGTGCCCTTGTGTATTTCTCGTAGCACATAATCGGTATCTCCTAGTCCCAAACATATTGCCAATGGTCCTTCGAACATCTTTCTATACAGTGTTCCGTCTTTGGCCAATGTGAATCGTGCGACCTTCGTACGTAGAGTCCTCAATTCCCTTGGGTCCGATGGAAGCTTCTCATTCTTTAGATATTCGATATATTTGTTCCTCCAATCCCAGGTTAGGCTCGTAGAGTTGATTTCGTCGTGACCTTCTTCGATTACTGAGCTTGAAAGTTGTACGACACTCCCCGAGCTGATCTCGTCGTCTTCGATTGATGACCCCAAATTTGCGAGGGCATCAGCCTCGCTGTTTTATTCTCGAGGCACATGTTGTAGAGTCCTTCTTTAAACCGATGTAGAGTCACCTATAGTTTGTCCAAGTATCTCTGCATTCGATCTTCTCGAACCTCGAAGGTTCTGTTGACTTGGTTTCCACAAGCAAGGAGTCACATTTTGCCTCGATGACTTCTGCTTCCAAACCTTTAGCTAGCTCGAGACCTGCAATCATTGCCTCATACTCGGCCTCATTGTTAGTTAACATCGCAGTTTTGACATCTTGTCTAATTGTATTATCCGTGGGTGGCTTCAAAACGATGCCTGACCCGGATCCCTTCACGTTTGAAGCACCGTCTGTGAAGAGGGTCCAAACCCTCGATGATGTACCCGACTTTATTAATAGTTCCTTTTCGACCTCGGGTACGCGGGTTGGTGTAATGTTGACCACGATGTCCGCTAAGATTTAAGAATTGATGGCCGTTCGAGGTCGATACTCGATATCATACCCACTGATCTCGATGGCCCATTTGGCCAATCGGCCCGAAAGCTTGGGCATATGCAAAATATTGCGAAGAGGATAAGTAGTCACCACGCAGATCGGGTGGCACTGAAAATATGGTTTTAATTTCCTAGAGGCGCTTATTAGGGCAAGCGCTAATTTTTCTAAGTGTGGGTACCGGGTCTCAACCTCACCTAGAGTTTGACTAACATATAACAATAGGAAATTGCATACCTTGCTCTTCTCGAACTAGGACCCCACTTACCGTAATTTCTGAGACTGCTAAGTACAAGTATAGTTGCTCGTCCTCTTTCGGAGTATGAAGCAGTGGCGGGATCGAGAGGTACCGCTTTAGTTCTTCCAATGCTTGTTGGCATTCCGGGGTCCATGCAAAATTGTTGTTCTTTTTGAGCAGTGAGAAGAACCTGTGACTTCTATCTGAATACCTCGAGATGAATCGGCCTAGGGAGGCTATGCGCCCTGTTAATCTTTGTACGGCCTTAACATTATCCACGACTGTAATGTCTCCGGTCGCCTTGATCTTATCGGGTTGATTTCGATACCCTGATTTGATACCATTAAGCAGAGGAACTTGCCCGACCCGACCCTGAATGCACATTTCTCCTGGTTGAGTTTCATGTTGTATTTCCTTAGTAAATCGAAGGTCTCCTGCAAATGTGTCAAATGGTCCTCTGCTCGTAGGGACTTAACTAGCATATCGTCAATATAAACTTCCATTGACTTACCTATTTGTTTTTCGAACATTCGATTTACTAAGCGTTGATACGTGGCACCATCATTTTTTAGTCCAAACGGCATTACATTATAACAATAGGTGACGTACTTAGTGATGAACGAAGTCTTTTCCTGATCCTCCGGGTTTATTTGTATTTGATTATACCCGAAGTAGGCATCGAGGAAATTAAGTATCTCGTGGCCGGCCGTGGCATCGATCATGTGATCGATATTCGGCAGAGGAAAAGAGTCTTTAGGACATGCTTTGTTTAAGTCTTTATAGTCTACGCACATCCTAAGTTTATTTCCCTTTTTAGGGACTATGACTATGTTTGCTAACCATTCGGAATATTTTACCTCCCGAATGGACCCTATTTTGAGATGTTTGGTTACCTCGTCCTTGATGAATGCATGTTTTACCTCGGACTGGGGGTCTTCTCTTTTGTTTTACCGGGCGGAACTTCGGGTCCAAGCTCAGTCGATGTGTAGCGATTTCCGGCGGGATCCCTGTCATATCTAAATGGGACCAAGCAAAACAATCCATATTATCGATAAGAAATTTAATAAGCTTTTCCCTGAGCTTGGGGGTTAACCCCGTAACCAGGTATACCTTTCGATTGGGTAGGTGCTCGATCAGTACGACTTGCTCCAGCTCCTCGACCGTTAATTTGGTGGCGTCGGAATCCTCGGGGATTATGAAGGATCGAGGGATCCAATAATCATCATCCTCGTTTGTTTCCTGCTTCTCCGATTGAGTCAAGGCTGGTAGCCGTGGTTGCTATTTAGCTCCCTATTTTCCTTTGGACTCCGATCCTTTTGTTGACTAAAGTGCCGATACTGGTATCACTTCGTTGACCGCAAACATCTCTTTGGCAGCATATTGTTCCCCATACACCGTTTTTACTCTATCCGGTGTTGGGAACTTCAGCATTTGGTGAAGGATTGAGGGGACCGCCCTCATATTGCGAATCCAGGGTCTTCCAAGAAGTGCGTTGTATCTCATATCGCCTTCGATCACATGGAACTTTGTTTCTTGAATAATTCCGGCTACATTTACTAGTAGGATGATTTAACCTTTAGTTGTTTCGCTTTCCATGTTAAAGCCATTGAGAATCCGAGCTGCGGGTACGATCTGATCTTGTAGGCCGAGCTGTTCCTCGACCCTCGATCGAATAATATTGGCCGAACTTCCTGGGTCAATTAAAACATGTTTAACCTGAATTTTATTCATAAGGATAGAGATTACCAAAGCGTCATTGTGGGGTTGTGAAATCCCTTTTGCTTCCTCATCATTGAATGATAAAGCGCCTTCTGGCACATAGTCCCGAGTTCATTTTTCTCTGGTGATTGATATTTTAGTGCGTTTGAACACGGGCCCTTGTGGAATATCGACCCCACCAACGATCAAGTGAATCACGTGTTGTGGTTCTTCCTGCTTGTTCTTCCAGTTTGCGTCTCTGTCTCTGAAATGGTTTTTAGCTCGGTCGCTCAAGAATTCTCGAAGATGACCCTCATTGAATAGACGGGCTACCTCCTCCCTTAGTTATCTGCGGTCTTCGGTTTTATGACCATGTGTACCATGGTATTTGCATGTTTGATTAGGGTTCCTTTGGGATGAATCGGTTTTTAGGGGTCTGGGCCATCTAGTATCTTTGATTCTCCCAATGGCTGACACAATACCTGATGCGTCGATGTTGAAGTTGTATTCTGACAATCGTGGTGCTTCTGTTGGATTGGCATGTTTATCGAAGCCACTTTTGCTCATGAGCCCTCGAGATCTCTGTCTGCGATCGTTCCTTCGATCATTTCGGATGGGATTGCATCCTGGGCCGCTGTTTCTACGATCTGCATTGTATGATAGATACCGATCTCTGCTCGACCGGGGTTCTCTGTTGATATCCCTTTGAGTTCTGCCGACGGGCCTGTTTGGATAAGCAGAATCGGAAGGGGTCCCCAATTGATCATCCTCGACCCTGATCTTCGACGGGTACCGATTATGTACATCGACCCAGGTTTTCGTAGGATATTCAATTAAATTCTGCTTTAGCTGTCGTGATGCCACTGAACTTCGTTTATTTATACCTTGAGTAAAGGCCTGAAAAACCCAATCGTCTGTGACCGATGGTAGTTCTATGCGTTCCATCTGAAACCGAGATACGAATTCCCTCAACATTTTGTTGTCTTTTTGTTTCACCTTGAAGAGGTTCGATTTTCTAGTCGCGACCTTTATTGCTCTGGCATGTGCCTTTACGAAGGAGTCTGCAAGCATGGCGAAGGAATCGATGGAATTAGGCGGTAAATTATGATACCATATCATTGTTCCTTTCGACAAGGTTTCTCCAAATTTCTTCAGTAGAACAGATTCAATCTCATCGTCTTCTAAGTCATTTCCCTTTATTGCGCATGTATAAGAAGTGACATGCTCATTAGGGTCAGTGATCCCATTGTACTTAGGAATTTCTGGCATTCGGAATTTCTTTGGAATGAGTTTCGGTGCCGCACTCGGAGGGAAAGGCTTCTGTACAAATTTCTTTGAATCCATACCTTTTAAAATCGGCGGCGCCCCCAGTATTTGGTCAACCCGAGAGATATATGTCTCTACTTTCTTGTCATTTGCCTCGATTTTCTTTTCTCCTGATTCAATCCGTTTAGTGAGCTCCTCGAATATTTTTATAATGGCGGGGTCAGTCCCCGATTCATTGGTATTCGACCTTTCCGGCACAGGCTCGGTCCTTTGAATGACTTCTGGTTTGATCCTACTCGGTGTTCGGTGTTGATTTTGTAGTTGTGCTATAGCGGCCTATTGAGCCTGTAACATTTTGAATATCAATTGGAGGCTAACTCTACCATCTTCTCCGCCCTGTGTACCTCGACCACCTGATCGAACTTCCCTGTGTATACTATCTTCGGGCTCAACGCCCAAATTTGCATTTAGGGCGATATGTGAACTGACATCGACGGGATTTGCAATTGGTGCTCCCTCGAGGTCGGCTTGAGGCACCTCAATTCCTGGGGCGGCTATGTTGTCGTTTTCCCTGTGAAATATGTGTAGGTGCTGCTTGTGAGTTTGACATGTTTGTCCTGAAACAAAGATTCTTACAAGAACAAGTGTAAAGCAATGTGTGTTATTCAAGTTAGTATTAAGCAATCACTATTATCCTTAGCCCCATGGTGGGCGCCAAACTGTTTACCCTTAAAATTGGATAACAATTAAACTTATAATATGGTTCTAAGGACACATGATTTCACCTAATACCAATTGATAAATGTGAGGATGAGTAATAGAAATTAATAATAAAGTAAAGCAAACCAGTGTTAGAATGAAACTCAGCCCTTGAGTTTGGACATCCTTGAACTGGTTGATGTATGAACTATGAAAGTATAACAAGATGAATAACAATGGTGAGAACAATAAAGAGAATTATATTATTTTTTGTGTTTGTCAAAACGTGTCCTACAAATGATTAGAAACCCCCCTTTATATAGTAAAGGAGTTTCACTTATGGTACAATTCTAATTACAGAAAGAAACCCCATGGTTAGCTAATTAACCGTTTCTGGTTTGATCCGTTCCGAAATTTACGCCATGATCCTCGACGAGTCACCGAGATTTACGCCATGATCCTCGGTCAGCCACGGATATCTTGCCTTTCTGTTATTATGCTATCTCCGATCTTGCTCGATGTCTGTCATATTTGGCTTCGATCGCTACTATCCTCGATCTCGACCGGTACCTCGGTTCTGAGGTCGGTACCTTACTCTCGTGATATGGCCTATTCCGTTACGAGACCGTCATTCGATGCAAACTCCCGGTCTTGATCAAACAGTAAAACCAGGTGGGACTGATTTTAACCGTATACAGTCGGGCTTATGTTGCTAGAATTATTTATGTGGTGATTAATAATAATATTATTCTTATTCGATGATTACAAATTAAGATATGTAATATGTTAATTACCTATTTTTAAAAAGTATTTTATTTTTAAATCATTATATTGTTGATTTTTATTGCATATTTTATTTCGTATAAAATAATATATGCCGCATAACTTAATGAATTAATAATGATGACTTTACATCCAATATGAAGGTCGACAAGTTCAATTTTACTACTGCATTAGGAGGTGGAAAAATGTTATTGTATTGAAGAAAAAGTTGTGGCGTCAAATGGCGTGTTTTCACTCATCATTCTGCTACATAACTGAATAAAATTAATTACACTTTTAATAAATGACGAAACATGGCACTTTGGGTGGAATTAAAATCTAGTTTAAATCAAGATGATGTTTACCCGTAAAATGGTACAGTTAAATTTATACGTGGTTTCTAGACAAGTGAATTAATTTGATCTTGAAATAATAAAATAATTAAAGAATTATGCAATACTTAGCCTTGAGATGGAGGAACAACAGTACCGGAAACAGTAAAGCACAACATCAATGAAATCAAAAAGCAAGAAGATAAAATTGTATTAAATTTTGAATAGAATGTTGCATAAGTTTGTCAGAAAATTCGTGATCTCTACAATGATAACCGAGCTCACTATTTATAGTTGCGTCTAGGGAAGGAGGTCCTAGGATCGTGCTCTCTTTAATGTCAATTATGAGGGTCATTGATGAAGATGTAACGGGGGACATAAATGCCAAATTTTTTATAATGGGCAATCGTTCTTAATGCCACGGAATATTCTCTATTAAATGTTACCGAGCGAAGGATATTTATCACATCTTTATAAACATTATTCTTTCCGATGACAAACAGAACAATTGACTTCGATTTTGAATTCCACGTGTACCTTTTAGGGTGGCTAGTTGTCATATCATATTTCACTTACCTTATACATGGTTGTTGAACTGTACCAGATAAGCCGTCCCAATACAAAAAGCTTATAAATGATTTGACTTCTATAATAAATGAAAATCTTTTGTAGAAATGTCTCCAATATGCAGATTATTAAAATTCACATGATTTGATTTTCAAAATCTTCCCTGAATTCTTAACACAGAAAGCACATAATTAGTTTACTTCTATAATCTCATTAAAATTACTCAGCTGTTAAGCATGTGGGGATGCGATGACCGTACTTGTAAGCTGTAACTAAGAAAAAATGACTAAAGTGCTAAAAAATAGTACAACTTGTAAAAACGTAACAATGTAATTTTTAACTATTTTTAGATGAACCTCCAAAGTAATTTTCTATCTCAATTCCATTAATCCTCTAGAGTAAATTTTCTGATGATTCGAACAAATATTTGAAACAAAATTACCGGGCAAAAACAAAATACATAGCCCGGTATTTCTTTTTCTACTTTATAAATACTGTTGTTATAACTTTCAAAAAAGTATAACTGTTTACCCGAAAAACGGATAACAATTAAATTTATACGCGGTTCTAAGAATATGTAATATAACTTGGTACGAATTGAAAAAATATATAAATGAATATCGAAATTAACTGTAAAAGAAATGATTACAAACCGAATGAATTAATTAACCTAGGCCCTCAAGTTTGATCACCCTCAAACTAAATGGAGAGTAAACTGATACAAGAACAAAATGACTGAATATTCAAAACCAGAAGAAAGGCTCTATATTGCTTTATATTATATGAAAAAATGAATGCCCCTTACAAATGATCAAACCCCCCTTTATATAGTAGGGAAGTCCTATTCTCAATATAATTTCTAAATACAGCAAGGAATCCCATAATAGATTAATTAATTGGCCTCTCATTGATATGCGCCTTAATTTCTGCTGAGATTCTCGCCTAATAGCGGATATTCCGACTTTCTGTTTTTTGGCTCGATAAGCTTTCCTTGATTTTGGCCGATCTCGACCTCGATCAGTCTCTATTTTTTTCGATCTCGATCTTGGCCGATCTCGATCTTGATCAGTCTCTATTTTGCTCGACTTCGATCTTGGCCGATCTCGATCTTGATTGGTCTCTGGGTCTCGAGCTCGATAACCTACCGTTGCATCATAGCTCGATAGTAAACAAAGTTGAACCTTGGTCTATCATGTTCTAATCTCGATTAGTCATACGAAGGGCAAACTTGGTTTTGCTCATATATAGATAGTCCCATCGTTTCTCGGAAAGAAGATAGCAAGAAACGATATGAATTTTCGAACTTCGACTAGATGGCTAATGACATCAGCGACAAGCCCGATTATGATGCATGTGACAAAATGTCCCGTCGGTCCAGTTACCAAGGCATTAAATGCCTGTCAGACGTTGGTCAGCCACTACCAGTTTTGAACTGTCATCACCAAGCTATAAGAACCCAATCTTTCCTCATTCAAACTTTTCACTTAAAGTTTCTTCTCTATTCCGGCATCCTCTTTGGAAAATCACTTTTCTTCATAATTTTCACACCGCATACAACCCTAATCCTTTTTACACTTATTCATCAATGGCGAAAACCTCCAAAACAGTGCCGCAAAAAGAGACCGCTTCTTCATCACGACCCGCCGGTGGTGAGGATGTGGCGGGGCCTCACCTTGAGGAATTCGTTCTGGTAGGGTGCTCAACCATCATCGACTTTAAGGTCGAAAAAGTCTCCTCAGTACCGGGCCGATGTGAGCCGATCTTGAGGTACCAATGTACAATCACCGAGAAAATCCTTAACAAAGTGAAAAAGGAATACAACTGGGGCGAAAAGCATGTGGTCGTCCCATCGCCTAAAGAATCGATTATTACCCACATAGAAGGGTTCTTAAGTGTTTATACTTACCCTTTCACGTTGGGTCCCTTCGACCCTGTCATCGTCGCGTTTTGCAAGAGATACGACATGACCCTTGGCCAGATCCATCCTTCTTTTTGGAGAACAGTGATTCTCCTCCAATTCTTCTGAAGCGAAATCGAGGGGTGTCTTTTCACCCTCGATCACCTTATGTGCCTTTATAATCCCCGACTCTATCGAGGAGGGCAAATCAAACTTGCTCGCCGAGCTACCAAAGCCTCATTCTAGAGCATAGACGAGACTCGTGACCGAGGATGGATAGGCCGATTTGTTCGAATCAGAACTTCGGACCTGATTCCCACTGATGACGTGTCATTTCCTCAGAAATGGAATATGAATCATGAGTAGTATTCCCCTTTGAACGTTTAATTTTGTGGCTCTTCTTTTCATTTTCTTTATCTACTTTTTTTATGTTTGTTACAGTTGTGGCCCAGATGCCGGAACCGATTTCAGAACTTAAACAATGGGTTGAAGGTCTGGTGCTATAGAGACCATACTCCGAGCGTGCTTGGATGGAATTATCAAAGGGTCGATGGGAGGCCCGCAGTCATGGTAAGTTTCTTTCTTAGAAAGGATATCGTTTGATCTTCTTATCTTGCTTACTCCCTTTTTTTCCTTTGTAGGCCTTGGAAAGGACGTTGCCATGAGGCCCCCATCTGGTGACGAAGAAGTCCCTACTCCAAAGCAGGTCAATGAGAAGAAGAGAAAAGGGGCTCCGAGTTCCCCGATCTTGGAAAAGAAAAAACCGGCGAAGAACTCTCGCAAGCCAAAGGGGGGCTCCGGTATTATGCCTTCGGACATGATCCGCCGATTAAGGGATGAGCCCGAAGAAGAAGAAGAGGAAGCAGCCTGTGTGCGGGCTAATGTTGTGATACAAAAATCCTCTGAATCAGCGGAGGTTGATAAGGGAGCTCTGGCCATAATTCCTGAACCAAGAAAAGTTGAGGCCACTCCGTCCCGAGCTGAGATGGTCGAAGGAGAGACCTAGGGAAAGACTTTTCGGGCAGTTGTAGACGTCTCGAAGGATAAGCTCGGGATGGTCGACATCACTGGATCCCCTCAGAGTTCGTATGCTATGATCCGTGAGGCCAATATGTTGGAAAGTCAATCTTACGAGGGTATTCAGGGGTCGACTAATATCCATGGCGTTTTAGATGGGCTCGAGTCTGCTGCCTCGGAGGATATTACCGGGTTCGGTGGATTACCGGTATCGAAGAAAGTATCATGGTCGGGCGCTATCAGGTCTTCATCAAGCCCAAAACTGGTGGACCGATTCCCGACCCCGAGTGTTAATCCCGATTGTAGGCAGAAAATAGTGCTTTCCGTCCCGAAGGATGATCGAGTTTTATCTCCCTATGTGGGGATTGCTAGTTACCTTAGATCCTTGGTGACCGGGGAGGATCAAGCTGTGATGAATGCGGTAGGAGCTGCTTGCCTTTTCAACGAGGCCCAACATGTTCTGAATCGGGTAACTTCAAGGGTATCTTTACTGTTTCTTTTATACTTTAGAGTTGTAGGTAATTCTAACATCTTCTTCCTTGTTTCTAGGCTTCGGTGTTGCATCACAAGGCTTTCCTCCGAATCCGGGAGGAGCATGAGGCTGAGGTTCGGGACCTCACTGAGAAGAGTGACACCTACAAGCTTCTTCATGAGAAGCTTCGGGCAGATTTGGTAACGGCTCGGGATTAGCATGCCGAGATGGCTGAGTAGGTATTTCCAGTGCTTTACGATAGTGAAGATGAATTGGAGATAACTACTAATGATCCGATTCTGCAGGCCCGACAGAGGTTCGAACAAATCGGATGGCTCCAAACGCAGGTGGATGTGATACAGGCCGAGGCGGAAGAATTCAAAAAGAACATGGACATTCTAGCCTCGAAAAAGGAGATCGTCTAAGCTCAATTAGAGTCGGTCGAGGCCCAGCTCCAAGCTGCAAAAGAGAAGGCCTCGGTGCAGGTCGAGAAGACCAAGGAGCTTCAGTATCGGTTGGATTTGGCCATTTCTAATAATGCAAGCTTGGCCGATGAACTCGAAGTGGCCAGGCCCAAGGTGGCCGTAGCCAGATCTGAGGTGGTCGGGACCAACAAAAGAGCTGATGCTAAAGTGGCCCAGTTTAGGGTTGATGTCTAAGTCAACCAGGCCAAGGCCAAGGGTATGGTTGAACATGCGAAATGGTAGGCTCGAAAGGAAGCCCTCGAAGGGGTTCAGGCCCAGGGCTTCGATATCATGGATGAGATCGAAAAGGACACAGTAGAGGAAGCCAAGACCCGGAAGTTGGCATTTCCTGAGGAAGACTCCGAGAGTTCAAGTGAATTCGAAGACGGATAAAATCCTGAGAATGGAAGTGCGACCTCCGATGAAGACAAAACCTGTTAGGATTTTTTGTTTTTATTTTTCCCGAGGCAGTTTTTTGGCCGTTGTAAATTTAGGCCGATCTGGCCTTTATAAAAAAAAACTGTTGTGTATAAGTAAAAGGCTTTTCTTTCCCTTTCGGCTCTCGTATTTTCCCTTTGCTTTATTTGTATTTACAAAGGTTGAAAATGCCTTAGCATGAAATAATAAGGTTGTGTTCGAGGGTTCGAAAAAACCTTGCCTTTATTTCCTTTCTGGGTTTAGGCGTTATCGGGGTTCGATGTTATCGAAGTTTTTCCCGGAAAACATCTTAAGTTTGAGATTTTACAGCCTTTAGAACTGGTTGAAAGAATTTTTTATTTTTTGAAGGCCTATTTTTTTTTACGGATTTCAGACGTCTCCGAGTCATGTTAAATTGGTCGTAGCCTTTTAGTTCGGGAGCTACCCATTGGGCTTATTTTCCCGTTTTATCTGGGCTTGCCCAAGATAATAGTTTTCGAGCGGGGTGGCCGTGACTTTTAGAAATCGGGACGTTGCCTATTAGGTCTTTTGATCCCGAGACTCGATAACTTGGGTTGTTTGAGTCAGATGGCAGTCCCCGAGTGAGGGAGTGATCGTTCGTATTCCGGTTAATTATTGCCCTTGGGCTTGTTTATATTCGGNGGACGTTGCCTATTAGGTCTTTTGATCCCGAGACTCGATAACTTGGGTTGTTTGAGTCAGATGGCAGTCCCCGAGTGAGGGAGTGATCGTTCGTATTCCGGTTAATTATTGCCCTTGGGCTT
>AWOL01S0137114.1:0-12013 GCA_000715115.1 Nicotiana otophora
AAGAAATACAAAGGTTTTCCAAAGGATGTGCAACCGCATTGATGCTAATAAGTTACTCTCTCTATTTAAAAAAGATTGTCATTATTTTCTTATTAGTCTGTTCCAAAAAATTGACACCTTTCAATATTTTCTTAATAGGAAACATTTCAAAAGTTCTGCAGCGATACAAATGCAATAACTTACACATATCTTAAAAGTCTTCCCTTCTTTATTAAAGCTTGTGCCAAAGCAATTTGAAACGGAGGGAGTACTTGGTTGTGCAGAAACAACACTGATTACAACACCTAGGAAATAGGAATACAAGTGCAAGTACCTTTGGTAAATTAAAATGTGCCAAGGCAAATGCAATCAAGCTCACCAAGACTGAGCACCATGCAGGCTTATACGTTAAAAAGGATGGGAGAAGAAACCCAAGGAAAACAAATATCCTCCCAAATGGGGACCCAAATTGAAACCACCACATCATTGCAATAAATGAATATTCAACATTTGAAACTATGATGAGTAGTTAAGGATGTATTGGCAAGAGATTCTAGTTCACATGTAAGGGCCAGGTTGTTCCATAGAAACAGGGTGACACTTAACCCTAAAGCGCGCCGGTGAATTCCATCATACTAAACCAAATAACATAAATGAAAATAATGAGAAATTTGTTATTTTTTTCTGTATTTGTAAAATAATTCTGGAAAAGATAAAATAACATATAAACAGAAATGTAAAGAAACAGAATTTAATCCGAGCCCGCTTAATTCACAGTGTTTCCTTAATGAATTTAATCCCCTCCTAGTACCCAAAGTTATGGATTATTTACTCACAAGATAGAACGAATTATACACTGGTATAGCGATACTTCAAACCCTAGTGTTTCAGCGAACACAAAGATCGGTAGCAAATAACACTTACTGTTGCTTTGTTTGTAGTTAAAACAATGCAGAAGAAATGAGAAGAAGTCAGAAATTCATATGGAAAATCTGAGAGAATGGACTGGTATTTATAGCCAATATTGAGCTCAAACTGAAGAGGTGCAACTCTTCAAAACTTAAGAGGTGCAACTCTTCAAATTCGAAGAAGTGCAAACTCTTTCTTCAAATCTGAAGAGGTGCAAACTGTTTCGTCCATATTGTAAATGTCTTTTACAAAAAGCAAATGGCATATACTATTCCGTTGGATTTAATATTAATATTTCGTTTATAAAAAATCAAATATTTAATAATATTTTTGTTAATATTTACTATTAACAAATAAATTTGGTCCAAAAAATTAATCAATCGATCGATCATTCGACCAAATCCAAATCCAAATCCCAATCTTACAAAAAATCGGATTTGGTCCAAAAAGTTAATCCGTAGCCGTNGATATTCAACATTTGAAACTATGATGAGTAGTTAAGGATGTATTGGCAAGAGATTCTAGTTCACATGTAAGGGCCAGGTTGTTCCAATAGAAACAGGGTGACACTTAACCCTAAAGCGCGCCGGTGAATTCCATCATACTAAACCAAATAACATGAAATGAAAATAATGAGAAATTTGTTATTTTTTCTGTATTTGTAAAATAATTCTGAAAAAGATAAAATAACATATAAATAGAAATGTAAAAGAAACAGAATTTAATTCGAGCTCACTTAATTCACAGTATTTCCTTAAGGAATTTAATCCCCTCCAAGTACCCAAAGTTGTGGATTATTTACTCACAGGATAAAACGAATTACACACTGGTATAGCGATACTTCAAACCCTAGTGTTTCAGCGAACACAAAGATCGGTAGCAAATCACACTTACTGTTGCTTTGTTTGTAGTTAAAACGATGCAGAAGAAATGAGGAGAAGTCAGAAATTCGTATGGAAAATCTGAGAGAATGGACTGGTATTTATAGCCAATATTGAGCTCAAACTGAAGAGGTGCAACTCTTCAAAACTTAAGAGGTGCAACTCTTCAAATTCGAAGAAGTGCAAACTCTTTCTTCAAATCTGAAGAGGTGCAAACTGTTTCGTCCATATTGTAAATGTCTTTTACAAAAAGCAAATGGCATATACTATTCCGTTGGATTTAATATTAATATTTCGTTTATAAAAAATCAAATATTTAATAATATTTTTGTTAATATTTACTATTAACAAATAAATTTGGTCCAAAAAATTAATCAATCGATCGATCATTCGACCAAATCCAAATCCAAATCCCAATCTTACAAAAAATCGGATTTGGTCCAAAAAGTTAATCCGTAGCCGTAGCCGTAGCCGTAGCCATAGCAGAGCCGAGCGAGCGACGACGACGACGGCGCGAGGCTTGCCTTTTTCTTAAGCTACATTTCCCATTCACCCTCTTTTAAGCTACATTTAAGCTTAAAAACCCAACAACCCCCACATGAATAGGGAATGGCTATATCACGGAAATATGTATGAAAAACTGTGTGATTCGCAAGTAAGGATTAATTGCATCTGGATAAGTAGATTTTCCTTTGAACTTTCCGTAGTGAACTTATGTCGGATATACTCGGTCAATCGGTAGATTTGATATCTTTGGACCGTCGAACTTTGGTGTATACCTAGACAACCATAAGTCACACAACCAACTCTTAACCGTCTTTTGGCTTTCATTGTTGTGTTTGTTTCAGCTATGAACACCGCCTGGTTTAATAAGTGCGTAGAGAATTGGCCTTACAAAATTTCCCTTGAAGCGGCTAACACTTCACACTTACATAGTTGATTCCTAAACGTGTCATCCCGTAGATACACTATTTGATATATCCTGTATCAAATTTAGAAATTATTAAAAAACCTTAATGCTTTATCCTTGGTACTGAACATTGTCTCATTATGAGAATGGACCAAACTTTTAGTTGATAATGTTGAACCGTCATTAATGACTTTGTTTGATCTCTTTGAACCTAGATCTTGGGATCTCCAGTCTTCTAGGTAGAGTTACCGCCACAATGACTTGTTCTCGGCCATAGCCCCATTCCCCTTGATGATTTCTCAACTACCTCTCTAGTTAGGCCTTTTGTAAGTGGATCCGACACATTATCACTTGACTTTACATAGTCAATTGTGATAATTCCTCTAGAGAGTAATTGCCTAACGGTTTTATGTCTTCGTCGTATATGACGAGATTTACCGTTATACATGACGCTCCCAGCCCTTCCAATTGCCGCTTGACTATCACAATGTATGCATATTGATGTCAACGGTTTGGGCCAAAATGGAATGTCTTCCAAGAAATTCCGGAGCCATTCAGCTTCTTCACCGGCTTTATCTAAGGCTATGAATTCAGCCTCCATTGTAGAGCGGGCAATACATGTTTGTTTGGACGACTTCCAAGATACCGCTCCTCCACCAATAGTGAATACATATCCACTTGTGGACTTAGAATCAGTTGAACCGGTGATCCAATTTGCATCACAATATCCCTCAATCATCGCAGGATATTTACTGTAGTGCAAAGCAAAGTCCTGGGTATGTTCTAAATATCCCAAAACTCATTTCATTGCCATTCAATGAGATTGACCTGGATTGCTCATATATCGACTCAATTTACTTATAGCACAAGATATATCTGGTCGTGTACAATTCATAATATATATTAAGCATCCCAACACACGCGCATAATCCAATTGTGATATGCTTTGGCCTTTGTTCTTTGCTAATGCAAGATTCACGTCAATTGGAGTCTTTGCAACTTTAAACCCTAAGTGCTTGAATTTTCCAAGTATTGTCTTAATATGATAAGATTGTGACAATGACAGACCTTGAGGGGTCTTATTGATCTTAATCCCCAGAATTAAATCAGCAACTCCCAAGTCCTTCATATCAAACTTGCTAGTTAACATACGCTTAGTCGCATTTATGTTGGCAATGTCATTACTCATTATCAGCATATCATCCACATATAGGCAAACAATGACTATGTGATTTGGAACATTTTTAATGTACACGCATTTATCACATTCATTTATCTTAAAACCATTTGACAACATTGTTTGGTCAAATTTCGCATGCCATTGTTTGGGTGCTTGTTTTAGTCCGTAAAGAGACTTAACAAGTCTACATACCTTCTTTTCTTTACCTGGAACCACAAACCCTTCAGGTTGTTCCAGGTAAATTTTTTCCTCCAAATCTCCATTTAAGAAAGCCGTCTTAACGTCCATTTGATGAATTTCAAGACCATAAACTGCAGCTAATGCTATTAACATTCGTATGGACGTAATTCTTGTAACTGGAGAGTATGTATTAAAATAATCAAGACATTCTCGTTGTCTATACCCTTTGACTATAAGTCTTGCCTTATATTTATCAATAGTGCCATCATCTTTCATTTTCCTCTTAAAAATCTATTCAGAACCCAAACGTTTATTTCCAAGAGGAAGATCAACCAATTCTCATGTATGGTTGTTCAATATGGATTTTATTTCACTATTGACTGCCTCTTTCCAAAACAATTATTCCAAAGAAGACATAGCTTCTTTAAATGTTCGAGGCTCATTTTCCAATAACAAAGTCACAAAATCTGGTCCAAATGAAGTAGACGTTCTTTGACGTTTACTACGTCTTGATCCTCCTGATTAAATATACTTTCTTTTGTTTCTTCCCGAGGTCGTTTAGATCCTTCACCTATCGACTCACATTCCTTTTTATATGGGTATATATTTTCAAAGAACTCAGCATTATCTGATTCTATAACCGTATTATTATGAATGTCGGGATTTTCTGATTTATGAACCAGAAATCGATATGCTTTACTATTGGTCGCATATCCTATGAAAACACAATCAACAGTTTTCGATCCTATTTTTACTCTTTTGGGTTTAGGAACTTGCACTTTTGCCAAACACTCCCACACTTTAAAATAATTTAAGTTGGACTTCCTTCCTTTCCATTTTCCATATGGAATGGATTGTGTTTTGCTATGTGATACTCGATTTAGTATCCGGTTAGCCGTAAGAACGGCTTCCCTCCAAAAGTTCTGTGGCAAACCAGAACTTATGAACAATGCGTTCATCATCTCCTTTAATGAACGATTCTTTCTTTCCGCAATTCCATTGGATTGGGGCGTGTAAGGGGCCATTGTTTGATGAATTATTCCATATTCTAAACATATTTCTTCAAAAGGAGATTCATATTCACCACCCCTATCACTTCTTATTATTTTGATTTTCTTGTTAAGTTGCATTTCAACTTCATTTTTGTATTGCCTGAATGTGTCTATTACTTCATCTTTACTATTAAGTAAGTAAACATAACAATATCGAGTACTGTCATCAATAAAAGTTATGAAATACTTTCTTTCCACCGCGAGATGGTATTGACATCATGTCGCAAATATCTGTGTGAATTAAGTCTAAAGGGTTTGAATTCCTTTCAACTGACTTATAAGGATGTTTAACATACTTAGATTCCACACATATTTGACATTTTGATTTGTCATATTCAAACATAGGCAATACTTTCAAATTAATAATTTTCCGTAAGGTTTTATAATTGACATGACCCAAACGTATATGCCATAATTCATTTAACTCAAGTAAGTAAGAAGAAGCTAAAATTTTATTATTATTCTCAATAACCATTACATTCAGCTTGAAAAGGCCCTCAATGAGGTAACCTTTTCCTACAAACATCTCATTCTTAGTTATTACAACCTTATCGAATACAAAAATATACTTAAACCTGTTCTTAACAAGAAGTCCAGCAGAGACTAAGTTCTTTCTAATCTCGGAAACATGAAGGACATTGTTCAAAGTCACCACCTTACCAGAAGTCATTTTCATAAATATCTTCCTACATCCTTCAATTTTGGCCGTTGCAGAATTTCCCATAAAAAGCGTCTCTTCGGGTCCAACAAGAGCATATGTAGCAAACGCTTTTTTAACACCACAAACATGGCGAGTCGCTCCAGAATCAATCCACCACTCCTTAGGATTTCCCACCAGGTTCCATTCAAAAAGCATAGCACACAAGTCATCGATATCTTCATGCTTTTCAACCATGTTTGCTTGACCCTTCTTCTTGTCTTTCTTTGGAGCACGACAATCTGCAGATATGTGTCCAGCTTTTCCACAGTTGTAGCAATTTTCGTTGAACCGCTTCTTGCTTGGGTTGCTTTTCGGTCCATAAGCCTTCTTCCTCTTTCTATCCTCAACAATGTTTGCTCCCATTATTGTTGAGTTTTCACGGCCTTTCTTTTCAGCAGTTTTGTTGTCCTCTTCGATTCTCAACCGAACAATGATATCTTCAAGGGACATCTCCTTGCATTTGTGTTTCAAGTAGTTTTTTAAGTCGTTCCACAAAAGAGGCAACTTCTCAATCATTGCTGCAACTTGGAATGCTTCATTGATGACAAGACCTTCAATGAAAATTCTGTTAGTAGAAAAAATATAATTAATATTTTCAACATTAGTATTAATTTGACTTATACCTTCAGCAAGGAGATCGNTTGCAACTTGGAATGCTTCATTGATGACTAGACCTTCAGTGAAAATTCTGTTAGTAGAAACAATATAATTAATACTTTCAACATTTGTATTAATTTGACTTATACCTTCAGCAAGGAGATCGTGAATAATCACTTGCAATTCCTGGGCTTGGGTAATAACAGACTTGCTATCTACCATTTTATAGTCCAAAATTTTAGCGGCAACGAATTTCTTTAATCCGACATATTCCGTTTTGTATTTCCTTTCAAGCGCTATCCATAGTTGTTTTGACGTCTCCATATTACTATAGACGTTATACAGATCGTCCTCTAGTCCGCTAAGAATGTAATTCTTGCATAAAAAATCAGAATGCTTCCACGACTCAGTCACGAGAAAGCGTTCATTTTCTGGAGTTTCGTCGGGCAGAACATGAATACCTTCCTTAATGAACTTCTGCAGGCTTAAATTCGTCAAGTAGAAGAACATCTTCTGCTGCTACCGCTTGAAATCAATCCCAAAACAAATTTCGGGTTTTTCTGTCGGTGCCAATGCCGGTGTTGTTCGGCTTGTCGATGCATTGACAGTCACCATAGGAACAGTCTGGTTCCCGTTGTCATTTGTCATTTCTGTAAAAGAATGACACAAACAAACATTAAAATCACGTAGATTTTAATCTCCATTGGAGTAAAAAATCACACAGGTTTTAGTCTCCAGAAACAGTAAGTATAACACAAATTACATAAAATATTAAATTCCTTAAGCTTGTTATTTTTTCTGTATTTATAAAATAATTCTGGAGAAGATAAAATAACATATAAACAGAAATGTAAAAGAAACAAAATTTAAACCGAGCTCACTGAATTCACAGTATTTTCTTAAGGAATTTAATCCCCTCCTAGTACCCAATGTTGTGGATTATTTCCTCCTAGGATAGAATAAATTATACACTGGTGTAGCGATACTTCAAACCCCAGTGTTTCAGCGAACACAAAGATCGGTAGCAAATCACACTTACCGAAATAAATTTGGTCAAAAAATTTAATCAATCAATTGACCGAATCTGAATCCGTAGCCATAGCCGTAGCCGAGCCGAGCGAGGCTTGCCTTCTTCTTAACTCTTTAAGAGCTAGAAGAAGTGCAATTGTATATACACCCGTCAAAACCTTTTCCTCTTCCAATATGGGACAATGTCCCTTTGTCAAGGAGGAAAACTCAAGTATTTTCAATTTCCCTCAATTTCCCGTTCACCCTCTTTTAAGCTACATTTAAGCTTAAAAACCCAACAAAATTTAGATCCGAATCCGTAGCCGAAGCCGAGCCGAGCGAGCGACGACGATGACGGTGCGAGGCTTGCCTTCTTCTTAACTCTTTAAAAGTTAGAAGAAGTGCAATTGTATATATACCCATCAAAACCTTTTCCCCTTCCAATATGGGAACCAACAAAATTTAGATAGGAATTGAGCTATGAAACAAGCCAAAGTAATTCAGAAAGCATTTTGAAAGCATTTATTTGCACATTAACAGAAAAGCTTCCATATACAAGATGTATACCCTTTTGAAAGCCACTAAACAAAAAAAAAATGGCTTCCCAGAGAATAGTAGGCTTAACATAACATTCATCCACTATATGTTAAATCTCATAATTGAGAATTAGATGAAAAAACTAGTCTGAAATTTCCAGACAAGATTAGTCCTGATTTAGCACTCAAATCCTATGTATAAACAACAACCAGTAAAATCCCATAAAGTGGGGTCTGGGGAGGGTTGTGTATATGCAGACCTTACTCCTACCCCGATGAGGCAGAGAGGCTGTTTCCGAGAGACCCTCGGCTCAGAAAGACATAAATAAAACAAGAAGAGACAATATATCAGTATCGTCAACAGAAACTACAGAAATAGTACAATATCATAAAAACCATAAAATAGATTACATGCAATAACAATAACCAGTAATCAAGGCCCGGAGCTATGAAAAAAAAAAGGATAGCGTGGACACAACAATAACCACTAGCCGTCTAAGAACAACCCTATCAAACCAGCCTCACCCCCGGTATGGAGTAGAAAAAGCTCGACTACCCCCTAACCTACAACCCTAATGCTCGACCTTCAGACCTTCCTATCAAGAGCCATATCCTCGAAAATCTGCAGTCGTGCCATGTCCTGCTTGATCACCTCTCCCCAATACTTCTTAGGCCGCCCTCTACCTCTTCTCGTATCCACCAAAGTCCGCTCACACCTCCTCAGCAGAGCATCAAGGTTTCTACTCCGTACGTGCCCGAACTATCTGAGCCTCGCTTCCTGCATCCTGTCATCCACAGGGGCCATGACCACCTTCTCCCGAATATCTCCATTCCTAATCTTATCCATCTTGGTGTGCCCGCACATCCACTTCAATATCCTCATCTATGCTATATTCCTTTTCTGAATATGAGAGTTCTTAACCAGCCAACACTCTGCCCCATACATTATAGCCGGTTTATACACTGCTCTATAAAACTTACCTTTGAGTATCGGTAGCACTTTTTTGTCACACAAGACTCCAGATGCTAGCCTCCATTTCATTCACCCACCCCAATACGGTGAGTGATGTCCTCGTCGATCTCTCCGTCTAGCTGTATAACCGACCCAAAGTACTTGAAACTACCTCTTGGGGATGACCTGTGATCTAAGCCTCACGTCCATGCCTTCTTCCCTCCTATATATCCTTATAAACAAATATTTGAAAATTAGATTGAGCATTATCTCAAAAAAGAGAACTCTCTAATCAACTCAAAGATATGCTTATACGGATTTTTGTTATTCCCCTTTTTTTTTATCTCCAAAACTGTTAGTTTGGACTATCATTGTTACCACTCATTACGAACCCTCCAAGGCTCCAACCTTGTCATCAGTAGACCGATCAACACCACCTATGCCATATGAGATCGCAACCTGAATATGCCAACGCAAAACAATCTTCCATCAACTTATTGCCAATCTTGAAAGAAGCCTGAACTTTGAATTAGAATTTTTTTTTTAACCTTAATTATCCTTTCCTCATTTGAGCCACTTATAAGGTCAAGACCAAATTATAAGGTTTCACCACACTAGCGACACCCAATCTTTGCCAGAAACGCCCCCTAGGACCTCAAAGCGACCATAACCACCAATCCTCAACTCCATTAATCTTCTACATCAAGGGCAGATGTAGTATCAAAGTGACGGGTTCAATTGAATCCATAACTTGCGACATGGAGTATAAATTTGTGTATAAAAATTCATTAAATTTACAAAAAATAATAGATATGAACCCATAACTTTAAAAATATCATGGGTTCAATGCTAAAAAATTTAAATATTGAACTCATAGAGTTTAAATCCTGGATCCGCCTATGTTCTACATGGCACAAAGATCCTCGAAGGCAGAGTGGTTAGATTAATTTCTTCTGGTTGCTACTCATAGTGTCCCAACTCGACACCCTTCAAACAAACACCTGTGAGCAAATGCAGAACAAACAAAGCAGAAAACCCTGTAAGGCTTCCTAAGGAATATTGGTTTTTCTGTGCAATCTAACTTATGCCTCATCACACTAATTAATAAGAAAATAATTTTTGGCCTAACTCAATCCCAAAAGCTAGTTCTGTTCATCCCAATTTGCGCCCTATTTGAGACGAAGACAAATTGCCACATCCAATACTGATGTGTGATACTAACACCCCTGCACGTGCATAAACAACATAATATGGGGCCCTACACCAGGTAAACCAAGAATTGAGATAAGTGTAGCTCTGATACCATGATAAAAAGAATAGATCTTGGGCCTAACTCGAATTCATTGCCATCTCAAATCGAGGTATGAATGTTGTTTCTTGTGCCATTACTGTTGGTATCCCACATCGGATCATATCCATTTCTAGCCCATCTCTGACAAAAGGTCCCCCAAACCTTTCCCTAGTCTCCATTTGGCCATCCTTGATCTTTGCCCATTCGATCACTTGTTGCGCCTTTAATCGAAAGTGTTACTTCCTTTGTGTCGTTTTGTTATAACATAAATATACGGGAGAACTTTAACCATAAAATATTTTAAGTTCATCTAATAAGATTACTAAAATATGAGAACAATATGTGTCTACAGAAAATAATGGTTAACTATTTCTTGAGGGCAATTAACACACCATTCTTGTAAATACTTTTGAACCGTACCTTTTACAGTTTTTACCACAAAAAATAGAAGGCATTATAAATGCTAGTGAATCAGAGGCAGTACATGTGTAAGGTCTATAATCTGGTTTTGAACTAGCAAAAGATCATCTCCAAATTCAAAGATTCCAAAGCAAAATCTTCACTCCTAAAGCATGAAAGTCACAATGTGTACAATGCAACAGAGACCAAGAAAACAGGGTGGAGCTAGAGGTTTACTTTTAGTCCAAACCCTATGTTTATATTAAGAAACTACTAAATATGCATAAAATTAAATTTAGAACCCATGAGCATATGCCTAATATTGCTATCTCAAAATTTAAAACTCATAAATTTTCATAAAAGTTCAAATCCTCGCTCTGCAAGAATAAATCATACTTATTTGATACAAATAAATATTGTTTTGATTAGAGACATTAATTACACTTGAAACCCACTTCAAACTCATTTACATGCTAAACCTACAAAGCAAAAGTGATGTTCAATTCATCATGAGAAAAGGAAAAAAAGAAAAGAAACTTTGGATATTTTAAAAAAATATTAGTATACGTGTCAGCTTGCTATACTTTCTATCACAAGTAACTCTAGTCACCCAGACTTAGGCAAATACCATGAAATCCCGAGATTTAAACTCCTGTCTCCAAAATTTGCACCCACTCCAAATATCCTAACAATAACATTTACAAAGTCGCTATTGTTCAAACTATTTCTTTTCTCTTTACCCTTGGAGTGTAACATCAACATTTCAGGTAGCTTTAATAGGAAAAAAACTCAGCTTACCTTAAAGAAGAAAAAAGAGAACAGATTTCAGACAAAAAAATTGATGTTGACTATTCCATTAGTTTCATTTTATACACAGTGTTTAATAGAAGCAAGATATAAGAAAATAAGACTTTTGACACATTAATTAAAGATGTGTACAATATGTGAACTTTATGGTCTAATTAAACATGTAATCTCATTCTTATAAGAAAGTGTAGTCAAAATTAAGATACAGATATTAGAACTACAGAGTTTTCAAAGGAGTATAAAAAAGTGTCAATCTATTTTAGAACAAATAAAATAATATAAGATGAAACACAGAGTGTATGGAACATAGAGTAACTTATTTATTGATTAAAATGAAATAAAAAAAATTTGAGATTCTTAGGACATGTCCGGGCATCGAGTACTACTTCGATTTTTCTAATATTGAATTTTAATATTTTCAGGTACTATATTTGACTATTTAAATTTGAAAAAATTGAACTTTATTACTAAATTTTTCTTCAAAATTTCTTCATTCCGTCTTACCTTAATTCTGTTTATTTTTCTTATTCTGGACAAGTGTTGAAAGGTCCAAATTTCAAGGGAAATTAATTTGTCTTGTAAAATGACGGGTGTAAATCCTCCCAAACATTGTCTCCCCCCCCCCAACCCCC
>AWOL01S0137121.1:0-11920 GCA_000715115.1 Nicotiana otophora
AAGCTACGTAAACTATCGTGAGCAAAGAGTACTTCTACCCGGAACTATGAGTTGGATCCCCTAGGCAAAAAGGTTCTACCTGGGTTAAGCAACGTAATATTTTCTGAGCGAAGAGTACTTCTACCCGCAACTATAAGCTCGCTCCCCCTAGGCGAAAAGGTTCTACCCGGGTTAAGCTACGTAAAACATCGTGAGCAAAGAGTACTTCTACCCGGAACTATGAGTTGGATCCCCTAGGCAAAAAGGTTCTACCTGGGTTAAGCTACGTAAAACATGCTGAGCGAAGAGTACTTTAACCGGAACTACTTGAGGGAAGAGTACTTCTACGAGGAACAATGAGCTGGATCCCACTAGGTGAACAGGTTCTACCAGGATAAGCTACGTAAAACATACTGAGCAAACAGTACTTCTACCCGGAACTATGAGCTGGATCCCCCTAGGCGTAAAGGTTCTACCTTGGTTAAGCTACGTAAAATAACCTGAGGGAAGAGTACTTCTACCCGGAACTATAGGATGGATCCCCCTACGCGAAAAGGTTCTACCTTGGTTAAGCTGCATAACACATACTAAGCGAAGAGTACTTCTACCCGGAACTATGAGCTCCATCCCTCTAGGCGAAAAGGTTCTACCATGGATATGCTACGTAAAACATATTGAGCAAAGAGTACTTCTACCGGGAACTATGAGCTGGATCCCCCTAGGCGAAAAGGTTCTACCTGGGTTAAGCTACGTAAAATAACCTGAGGGAAGAGTACTTCTACCCGGAACTATGAGCTGGATCCCGCTAGGAGAAAAGGTTCTCCCTGGGTTAAGCTATGTAAAACATACTGAGCAGAGAGTACTTCCACCCGGAACTATGACCTGAATCCCCTTAGGCAAAAAGGTTCTACCTGGGATAAGCTACGTAAAATAACTTGAGGGAAGAGTACTTCTACCCGGAACTATGAGCTGGATCCCCCTAGGAGAAATGTTTCTACCTGGGGTAAGCTACATAAAACATACTGAGTGAAGAGTACTGCTACCCGGAACTATGACCTGGATCCCCCTAGGTGAAAAGGTTCTACCTGGGTTAAGCTACATAAAACATATTAAGTGAAGAGTACTTTTACCGGGAACTATGAGCTGGATCCCCCTAGGCGAAAAGGTTCTACCTGGGTTAAGCTACGTAAAACATCGTGAGCAAAGAGTACTTCTACCCGGAACTATGAGCTGGATCCCCCTAGGCGAAAAGGTTCTACCTGGGTTAAGCTACGTAAAACATCGTGAGCAAAGAGTACTTCTACCCGGAACTATGAGCTGGATCCCCCTAGGCGAAAAGGTTCTACCTGGGTTAAGCTACGTAAAACATCGTGAGCAAAGAGTACTTCTACCCGGAACTATGAGTTGGATCCCCCTAGGCGAAAAGCTTCTACTTGGGTTAAGCTACGTAATACAACCTGAGGGAAAAGTACTTCTACCCGGAACTATTAGGTGGATCCCCCTACGCGAAAAGGTTCTACCTGAGTTAAGCTAAGTAAAACATCCTGAGCGAAGAGTACTTCTACCCAGAACAATGAGCTAGATCCCCCTAGGCAAAAATGTTCTACCTGGGATAAGCTATATAAAACAACCTCAGGGAATAGTACTTATACCTGAAACTATGAGATGGATCCCCCTAGGCAAAAAGGTTCTACCTGGGTTAAGCTACGTAATATTTTCTGAGCGAAGAGTACTTCTACCCGGAACTATGAGCTGGATCTCCCTAGGCGCAAAGGTACTACCTGGGTTAAGCTACGTAAACTAACCTGAAGAAAGAGTACTTCTACCCGAAACTATAAGCTGGATCCCCCTAGGCAAAATGTTTCTACCTTGGTTAAGCTACGTAAAATATACTGAGTGAAGAGTACTTCTATGCGTAACTATAAGCTCGATCCCCATAGGCGAAAAGGTTCTACCCGGGTTAAGCTACGTAAAACATCGTAAGCAAAGAGTACTTCTACCCGGAACTATGAGCTGGATCCCCTAGGCGAAAAGGTTCTACCTGGGTTAAGCTACGTAAAACATCGTAAGCAAAGAGTACTTCTACCCGGAACTATGAGCTGGATCCCCTAGGCGAAAAGGTTCTACCTGGGTTAAGCTACGTAAAACATCGTAAGCAAAGAGTACTTCTACCCGGAACTATGAGCTGGATCCCCTAGGCGAAAAGGTTCTACCTGGGTTAAGCTACGTAAAACATCGTAAGCAAAGAGTACTTCTACCCGGAACTATGAGCTGGATCCCCTAGGCGAAAAGGTTCTACCTGGGTTAAGCTACGTAAAACATGCTGAGAGAAGAGTATTTCTACCCGGAACAATGAGCTGGATCCCCCTAAGCGAAATCTTTCTACCTGGGTTAAGCTACATAAAACGACCTGAGGGAAGAGTAGTTCTACTAGGAACAATAAGCTGGATCCCCTAGGAGAAAAGGTTCTACCAGGGATAAGCTACGTAAAACATACAGTGCAAAGAGTACTTCTACCCGGAACTATGAGCTGGATCCCCCTAGGCGAAAAGGTTCTACCTGGGTTAAGCTACGTAACACAACCTGAGGGAAGAGTACTTATACCTGAAACTATGAGCTGGATCCCTCTAGGCAAAAAGGTTCTACCTGGGTTAAGCTACGTAATATTTTCTGAGCGAAGAGTACTTCTACCCGGAACTATGAGCTGGATCCCCCTAGGCGAAAAGGTACTACCTGGGTTAAGCTACGTAAAGTAACCTGAGGAAAGAGTACTGCTACCCGGAACAATGAGTTGGATCCACCTAGGCAAAAGGTTTCTACCTGGGTTAAGCTACGTAAAACATACTGAGCAAAGAGTACTTCTACCCGGAACTATAAGCTCAATCCCCTTAGGCGAAAAGGTTCTACCCGGGTTAAGATACGTAAAACATCATGAGCAAAGAGTACTTCTACCCGGAACTATGAGCTGGATCCCCCTAGGTGAAAAGGTTCTACCTGGGTTAAGCTACGTAAAACATGTTGAGCGAAAAATACTTCTACCCGGAACAATGAGCTGGATCCCCTTAAGCAAAAACTTTCTACTTGGGTTAAGCTACATAACACAACCTGAGGGAAGCGTACTTCTACCAGGAACAATGAGGTGGATTCCCCTAGACGAAAAGGTTCTACCAGGGATAAGCTACGTAAAACATACTGAGCAAAGAGTACTTCTATCCGGAACTATGAGCTGGATCCCCCTAGGCGAAAAGGTTCTACCTGGGTTAAGCTACGTAAAATAACCTGAGGGAAGAGTACTTCTACCAAGAACTATGAGCTGGATCCCCCTAGGCGAAAAGGTCCTTCCTGGGTTAAGCTGCGTAAAACATACTAAGCGAAGCTTAATTCAACCCGGAACTATGAGCTCGATCCCCCTCGGCGAAAAGGTTCTACTGAGTTAATCTACGTAAAACATCCTGAGCGGTGTAGGTGAAAAGGTTCTACCTGGGTTAAGCTACATAAAACAACCTGAGGGAAAAGTACTTCTACCCGGAGCTATGAGCTCGATCCCCCTAGGCGAAAAGATTCTACCTGGGTTAAGCTACGTAAAACATGTTGAGCGAAGAGTACTTCTACCCGGAACAATGAGCTGGATCCCCTTAAGCGGAAATGTTCTACCTGGGTTAAGCTACATAAAACAACATGAGGGTAGAGTACTGCTACCCGGAACTATGAGCTGGATCCCCCTAGGTGAAACGGTTCTACTTGGGTTAAGCTATGTAAAACATCCTAAGCAAAGAGTACTTCTACCCGGAACTATGAGCTGGATCCCCCTAGGCGAAAAGCTTCTACTTAGATTAAACTACGTAAAACAACCTGAGCGAAGAGTACTTCTACCCGGAACTACGAGCTGGATCCCCATAGGCGAAAAGGTTCTACCTGGGTTAAGCTACGTAAAACGTATTAAGTGAAGAGTACTTCTACCCGGAACTATGAGCTGGATCCCCCTAGGCGAAAAGGTTGTATCTCGGTTAAGCTACGTAAAACATATTGAGTGAAGAGTACTTCTACCCGGAACTATGAGCTGGATCCCCCTAGGCGAAAAGGTTGTATCTCGGTTAAGCTACGTAAAACATATTGAGCGAAGAGTACTTCTACTAGGAACTATGAGTTGGATCCCCCCAGGCAAAAAGGTTTTACTTGAGTTAAGCTACGTAAAATATCATGAGTGAAGAGTCTTCTACGTGGAAGAATGAGCTAGATCCCCCTAGGCGAAAAAGTTGTACTTGGGTTAAGCAACATAAAACATCGTGAGCAAAGAGTACTTCTACCTGGAACTATGAGGTGGATCCCCCTAGGCGGAAAGGTTCTACCTGGGTTAAGCTACTTAAAATATACTGAGCGAAGAGTACTTCTACACGGAACTATGAGCTGGATCCCCCTAGGCGAAAAGGTTCTACCTGGGTTAAGCTACTTAAAATAACCTGAGGGAAGAGTACTTCTACCCGGAACTCTGAGCTAGATCCCCCTAGGCTAAAAGGTTCTACCTGGGTTAAGCTACGTAAAACATCCGGATTGAAGAGTACTTCTACCTAGCAATATGAGATGGATCTCCCTAGGCGAAACAGTTCTACTTGGGTTAAGCTAGGTAAAACATTCTAAGCAAAGAGTACTTCTACCTGAAACTATGAGATGGATCCCCCTAGGCGAAAAGCTTCTACATGGGTTACGCAACGTAAAACAACCTGAGCGAAGCGTACTTCTACCCGGAACTACGAGCTGGATCCCCCTAGGCGAAAAGGTTCTAACCGGGTTAAGCTACGTAGAACATATTGAGTGAAGCGTACTTCTACAAGGAACTATGAGCTGGATACCCCTAGGCAAAAAGGTTCTACCTGGGTTAAACTACGTAAAACATCGTGAGCAAAGAGTACATCCACCCGGAACTATGAGTTGGATTCCCCTAGGTGACAACGTTCTACGTAGGGTAAGCTACGTAAAAAACCCAAAGGGAAAAGTACTTCTACCCGAAACTATGAGCTGGATCCCCCTAGCGAAGAATACTTCTACCCAAAACTAGGATCTGGATCCCCCTAGGCAAAAAGGTTCTACCTAGGTTAAGCTACGTAAAACATATGGAGTGAAGAGTACTTCTTCTGGGAACTATGAGCTGGATCCCTCTAGGCAAAAAGGTTCTACCTGGGTTAAGCTATGTAAAATAATCTGAGGGAAGAGTACTTCTATCCGGAACTATGAGCTAGATCCCCCTAGGCTAAAAGGTTCTACCTGGGTTAAGCTATGTAAAATAATCTGAGGGAAGAGTACTTCTATCCGGAACTATGAGCTAGATCCCCCTAGGCTAAAAGGTTCTACCTGGGTTAAGCTATGTAAAATAATCTGAGGGAAGAGTACTTCTATCCGGAACTATGAGCTAGATCCCCCTAGGCTAAAAGGTTCTACCTGGGTTAAGCTATGTAAAATAATCTGAGGGAAGAGTACTTCTATCCGGAACTATGAGCTAGATCCCCCTAGGCTAAAAGGTTCTACCTGGGTTAAGCTATGTAAAATAATCTGAGGGAAGAGTACTTCTATCCGGAACTATGAGCTAGATCCCCCTAGGCTAAAAGGTTCTACCTGGGTTAAGCTATGTAAAATAATCTGAGGGAAGAGTACTTCTATCCGGAACTATGAGCTAGATCCCCCTAGGCTAAAAGGTTCTACCTGGGTTAAGCTATGTAAAATAATCTGAGGGAAGAGTACTTCTATCCGGAACTATGAGCTAGATCCCCCTAGGCTAAAAGGTTCTACCTGGGTTAAGCTATGTAAAATAATCTGAGGGAAGAGTACTTCTATCCGGAACTATGAGCTAGATCCCCCTAGGCTAAAAGGTTCTACCTGGGTTAAGCTATGTAAAATAATCTGAGGGAAGAGTACTTCTATCCGGAACTATGAGCTAGATCCCCCTAGGCTAAAAGGTTCTACCTGGGTTAAGCTATGTAAAATAATCTGAGGGAAGAGTACTTCTATCCGGAACTATGAGCTAGATCCCCCTAGGCTAAAAGGTTCTACCTGGGTTAAGCTATGTAAAATAATCTGAGGGAAGAGTACTTCTATCCGGAACTATGAGCTAGATCCCCCTAGGCTAAAAGGTTCTACCTGGGTTAAGCTATGTAAAATAATCTGAGGGAAGAGTACTTCTATCCGGAACTATGAGCTAGATCCCCCTAGGCTAAAAGGTTCTACCTGGGTTAAGCTATGTAAAATAATCTGAGGGAAGAGTACTTCTATCCGGAACTATGAGCTAGATCCCCCTAGGCTAAAAGGTTCTACCTGGGTTAAGCTATGTAAAATAATCTGAGGGAAGAGTACTTCTATCCGGAACTATGAGCTAGATCCCCCTAGGCTAAAAGGTTCTACCTGGGTTAAGCTATGTAAAATAATCTGAGGGAAGAGTACTTCTATCCGGAACTATGAGCTAGATCCCCCTAGGCTAAAAGGTTCTACCTGGGTTAAGCTATGTAAAATAATCTGAGGGAAGAGTACTTCTATCCGGAACTATGAGCTAGATCCCCCTAGGCTAAAAGGTTCTACCTGGGTTAAGCTATGTAAAATAATCTGAGGGAAGAGTACTTCTATCCGGAACTATGAGCTAGATCCCCCTAGGCTAAAAGGTTCTACCTGGGTTAAGCTATGTAAAATAATCTGAGGGAAGAGTACTTCTATCCGGAACTATGAGCTAGATCCCCCTAGGCTAAAAGGTTCTACCTGGGTTAAGCTACGTAAAACATCCAGATTGAAGAGTATTTCTTCCTAGAAATATGAGATGGATCCCCCTAGGCGAAACGATTCTACTTGGGTTAAGTTACGTAAAACATTCTAAGCAAAGAGTACTTCTACCCAGAACTATGAGTTGGATCCCCCTAGGCGAAAAACTTCTACATGGGTTAAGCTATGTAAAACAACCTGAGCGAAGCGTACTTCTACCCGGAACTACGAGCTGGATCCCCCTAGGCGAGAAGATTCTACCTGGGTTAAGCTATGTAAAACTAATTGAGTGAAGAGTACTTCTACTGGGAACTATGAGCTGGAACCCCCTAGGCGAAAAGGTTCTACCTGGGTTTAGCTACATAAAACATCCGGAAGGAAGAGTACTTCTACCCAGAACTATGAGCTGTATCACCCTAGGTGGAACGGTTCTACTTGGGTTAAGCTACGTAAAACATCTTAAGCAAAGAGTACTTCTACCTGGAACTATGATCTAGATGCCCCTAGGCAAAAAGCTTCTACATGGGTTAAGCTACGTAAAACAACCTGAGCGAAGAGTACTTCAACCTGGAACTACGAGTTGGATCCCCCTAGGCGAAACGGTTCTACCCGGGTTAATCTACGTAGAACATACTGAGCAAAGAGTACTTTTACCAGAAACTATGAGCTGGATACCCCTAGGCGAGAAGGTTCTACCTGGGTTAAGCTACGTAAAGCGTACTGAGTGAAGAGTACTTCTACCCAGAACTATGAGCTCGATCCCCCCAGGCGAAAAAGTTCTAGCCGGGTTAAGCTACGTAAAATATTGTGAGCAAAGAGTACTTCTACCCGGAACTATGAGCTGGGTCCCCCTAGGCAAAAAGGTTCTACCTGGGTTAAGCTACGTAAAACAACCCGAGGGAAAAGTACTTCTTCCTGGAACTATGAGCTGGATCCCCCTAGGCGAAAAGGTTGTACTGAGTTAATCTACGTAAAACATCCTGAGCGAAAGTACTTCTACCCTGAACAATGAGTTGGATCCCTCTAGGCGAAAAGGTTCTACCTGGGTTAAGCTACATAAAACAACCTGAGGGAAGAGTACTTCTACCCGGAGCTATGAGCTCGATCCCCCTAGGCGAAAAGTTTCTACCTGGGTTAAGCTACGTAAAACATACTGAGCGAAGAGTACTTCTACCCGGAACTATGAGCTGGATCCCCCAAGGTGAAAAACTTCTACCTGGGTTAAGCTACATAAAATAACCTAAAGGAAGGGTACTTCTACCCGAAACTATGAGCTGGATACCCCTAGGCAAAAAGGTTCTACCTGAGTTAAGCAACGTAAACCATATTGAGCGAAGATTACTTCTACACAGAACTATGAGCTGGACCTTCCTAGGCAAAAAGGTTCTACCTGAGTTAAGCAACGTAAACCATATTGAGCGAAGATTACTTCTACACAGAACTATGAGCTGGACCTTCCTAGGCAAAAAGGTTCTACCTGAGTTAAGCAACGTAAACCATATTGAGCGAAGATTACTTCTACACAGAACTATGAGCTGGACCTTCCTAGGCAAAAAGGTTCTACCTGAGTTAAGCAACGTAAACCATATTGAGCGAAGATTACTTCTACACAGAACTATGAGCTGGACCTTCCTAGGCAAAAAGGTTCTACCTGAGTTAAGCAACGTAAACCATATTGAGCGAAGATTACTTCTACACAGAACTATGAGCTGGACCTTCCTAGGCAAAAAGGTTCTACCTGAGTTAAGCAACGTAAACCATATTGAGCGAAGATTACTTCTACACAGAACTATGAGCTGGACCTTCCTAGGCAAAAAGGTTCTACCTGAGTTAAGCAACGTAAACCATATTGAGCGAAGATTACTTCTACACAGAACTATGAGCTGGACCTTCCTAGGCAAAAAGGTTCTACCTGAGTTAAGCAACGTAAACCATATTGAGCGAAGATTACTTCTACACAGAACTATGAGCTGGACCTTCCTAGGCAAAAAGGTTCTACCTGAGTTAAGCAACGTAAACCATATTGAGCGAAGATTACTTCTACACAGAACTATGAGCTGGACCTTCCTAGGCAAAAAGGTTCTACCTGAGTTAAGCAACGTAAACCATATTGAGCGAAGATTACTTCTACACAGAACTATGAGCTGGACCTTCCTAGGCAAAAAGGTTCTACCTGAGTTAAGCAACGTAAACCATATTGAGCGAAGATTACTTCTACACAGAACTATGAGCTGGACCTTCCTAGGCAAAAAGGTTCTACCTGAGTTAAGCAACGTAAACCATATTGAGCGAAGATTACTTCTACACAGAACTATGAGCTGGACCTTCCTAGGCAAAAAGGTTCTACCTGAGTTAAGCAACGTAAACCATATTGAGCGAAGATTACTTCTACACAGAACTATGAGCTGGACCTTCCTAGGCAAAAAGGTTCTACCTGAGTTAAGCAACGTAAACCATATTGAGCGAAGATTACTTCTACACAGAACTATGAGCTGGACCTTCCTAGGCAAAAAGGTTCTACCTGAGTTAAGCAACGTAAACCATATTGAGCGAAGATTACTTCTACACAGAACTATGAGCTGGACCTTCCTAGGCAAAAAGGTTCTACCTGGGTTAAGCTACGTAAAACATCCTAAGCAAATGATACTTCTACCCGGAACTATGAGCTGGATCCCCCTAGGCGAAAAAGTTCTACCTGGGTTAAGCTACTTAACATATACTGAGCGAAGAGTACTTCTACCCGGAACTATGAGCTGGATCCCCTTAGGCGAAAAGGTTCTACCTGGGTTAAGCTACTTAAAATAATCTGAGGGAAGAGAACTTCTACCCGGAACTATGAGCTAGATCCCCCTAGGCTAAAAGGTTCTACCTGGGTTGAGCTACGTAAAACATCCGGATTGAAGAGTACTTCTACCTAGCAATATGAGATGGATCCCCCTAGGCGAACCAGTTCTACTTGGGGTAAGCTAGGTAAAACATTCTAAACAAAGAGTACTTCTACCCAGAACTATGAGCTGGATCCCCCTAGGCGAAAAGTTTCTACATGGGTTACGCAATGTAAAACAACCTGAGGGAAGCGTACTTCTACCCGGAACTACGAGCTGGATCCCCTAGGCGAAAAGGTTCTAACTGGGTTAAGCTACGTAGAACATATTGAGTGAAGAGTACTTCTACAGGGAACTATGAGCTGGATACCCATAGGCAAAAAGGTTCTACCTGGGTTAAACTACGTAAAACATCATGAGCAAAGAGTACATCTACCCGGAACTATGAGTTGGATTCCCCTAGGTGAAAACGTTCCACGTAGGGTAAGCTACGTAAAACAACCAAAGGGAAAAGTACTTCTACCCGAAACTATGAGCTGGATCCCCCTAGCGAAGAATACTTCTACCCAAAACTAGGATCTGGATCCCCCTAGGAAAAAAGGTTCTACCTAGGTTAAGCTACGTAAAACATATGGAGTGAAGAGTACTTCTTCTGGGAACTATGAGCTGGATCCCTCTAGGCAAAAAGGTTCTACCTGGGTTAAGCTATGTAAAATAATCTGAGGGAAGAGTACTTCTACCCGGAACTATGAGCTAGATCCCCCTAGGCTAAAAGGTTCTACCTGGGTTAAGCTATGTAAAATAATCTGAGGGAAGAGTACTTCTACCCGGAACTATGAGCTAGATCCCCCTAGGCTAAAAGGTTCTACCTGGGTTAAGCTATGTAAAATAATCTGAGGGAAGAGTACTTCTACCCGGAACTATGAGCTAGATCCCCCTAGGCTAAAAGGTTCTACCTGGGTTAAGCTATGTAAAATAATCTGAGGGAAGAGTACTTCTACCCGGAACTATGAGCTAGATCCCCCTAGGCTAAAAGGTTCTACCTGGGTTAAGCTATGTAAAATAATCTGAGGGAAGAGTACTTCTACCCGGAACTATGAGCTAGATCCCCCTAGGCTAAAAGGTTCTACCTGGGTTAAGTTACGTAAAACATCCAGATTGAAGAGTATTTCTTCCTAGAAATATGAGATGGATCCCCCTAGGCGAAACGGTTCTACTTGGGTTAAGTTATGTAAAACATTCTAAGCAAAGAGTACTTCTACCGAGCACTATGAGCTGGATCCCCCTAGGCGAAATGCTTCTACATGGGTTAAGCTATGTAACACAACCTGAGCGAAGCGTACTTCTACCCGGAACTACGAGATGGATCCCCTAGGCAAGAAGATTCTACCTGGGTTAAGCTATGTAAAACTAATTGAGTGAAGAGTACTTCTACTGGGAACTATGAGCTGGAACCCCCTAGGATAAAAGGTTCTACCTAGGTTAAGCTATGTAAAACATCCGGATTGAAGAGTACTTCTACCTAGCAATATGAGATGGATCTCCCTAGGCGAAACAGTTCTACTTGGGTTAAGCTAGGTAAAACATTCTAAGCAAAGAGTACTTCTACCTAGCAATATGAGATGGATCTCCCTAGGCGAAACAGTTCTACTTGGGTTAAGCTAGGTAAAACATTCTAAGCAAAGAGTACTTCTACCTAGCAATATGAGATGGATCTCCCTAGGCGAAACAGTTCTACTTGGGTTAAGCTAGGTAAAACATTCTAAGCAAAGAGTACTTCTACCTAGCAATATGAGATGGATCTCCCTAGGCGAAACAGTTCTACTTGGGTTAAGCTAGGTAAAACATTCTAAGCAAAGAGTACTTCTACCCGGAACTATGAGCTGGATCCCCCTAGGCGAAAAGCTTCAACATGGGTTAAGCTACGTAAAATAACCTGAGCGAAGAGTACTTCTGCCCGGAACTATGAGCTCTATCCCCCCAGGCGAAAAGGTTCTAACCGGGTTAAGCTACGTAGAACATATTGAGAGCAAAGAGTACTTCTACAGGGAACTATGAGCTGGATACCCCTAGGCGAAAAGGTTCTACCTGGGTTAAACTACGTAAAACAACCCGAGGGAAAAGTACTTCTTCCTGGAACTATGAGCGGATCCCCCTAGGCGAAAAGGTTCTACTGAGTTAAGCTACGTAAAACATCCTAAGCGAAAGTACTTCTACCCGGAACAATGAGTTGGATCGCTCTAGGCGAAAAGGTTCTACCTGGGTTAAGCTACATAAAATAACCTAAGGGAAGAGTACTTCTACCCGGAGCTATGAGCTCGATCCCCCTAGGCGAAAAGGTTCTACCTGGGTTAAGCTACGTAAAACATACTGAG
>AWOL01S0137163.1:0-10741 GCA_000715115.1 Nicotiana otophora
AAAGGAATATTGAGATTATTAACATATTTCCATGCATTTGATTCATTTATACATGTACATTGAACCATGTCTAGATGGCATTATATACGTGCATTTATATGTATATATATGCATATGGGATATGGGAAAGGGTTACGACGTTATATATGCACCACCACCTGATCAGTTGGTATATGTTGATGATTTTGTCCACAGTGGCTGAGATGATATGATGGGATGCCCTCAGAGGCATGATGATATTATGTACACCTATACCTATGCATGGCGCGACATTTATACGCACGTGCATGACATTATAAATTTTTCAAGATTTACAAAGTGATTTAGACTTACAGTCGGAATTCTTTATTCCATGTTTCATCTATGTCTGCTATGTACTTATTTTTATGCCTTACATACACAGTAAATTATTCGTATTGATGCCCTATTCCCGAGGCCTGCGTTTCATGCTCGCAGGTGCAGGTAGGCAAGTCGACGGTCCCCCTTCTTAGGATCCCCGATCAGCGAGAGTTGACGTGCTCCACTTGATACGGAGCTGCTATTGATTTTAGTATGATATGCTTGTATACATATATGGGTATGACGNCGTAGCTGCTTTTGATTTTAGTATGATATGCTTGTATACATATATGGGTATGACGCAGCCCAGTACCATTCTTGTACCATTGTATTTTCTATTAGAGGTCTGTAGACAGTTAAGTATAGTTGGATAGTATGTGGCCTTGCCGGCTTCTAGGTTTTGGTATATATAGTTGTCTATAGCAACCCTGCGCCACTGTATTTCGTATGTATATCTATATATGTCTTTTGGGCAGGTTTTCCTCACATACACTATTCATGTTTATATCTTAGACATATGCTTAAGGGTGTTCGATAGTTAGGACTCGGGCATCCGTCGCGGCCCATCGGTTTGGGTTGTGACAAAAGTGGTATCAAAGCACTTCTGTCCTAGAGTTGTCTATAGACCGTGTCTAGTAGAGTCTTGTTTATGGGTGTGTTGTGCACCACACTTATACACAGGAGGCTATAGGACATATAGGATGTTATCCTCTCTTCTTGTCTTAGATTGTGAGATATAAGAATTCATGTTCCTAATGATATATTACGTTTTCAGCGATGCCACCGAAGACTACAGCCGCTAGCACGGGTCAGAAGTCTATGAAGGTGTTAGAAGGAGATATAAGTTACACTATGGAGTCAGATCCATCGGAAATCAAGGGTTCTATCGAGGAGGATCCATCCGAGGATCCATATGAGTCATCCGTTCGAGTAGTTTTGATTTTGCCGATAGCAGATGAGGTGAGGGGAGTTCCGACCTCTCCAAGGCCCTTAGTTTCATTATCAAGGCCCATTGATCATGGTATAAGGGGAGTGGTGCATGTATTGGAACAACCGGGTTCCCCTCCGGCTCAAAACTATGTCAATGTATTTGCGGACAACAGCTCTTCTGAGGTTCCAGATAGTCCACAGTCTTGGGAGTCCTCAATCAATGTTCATCAGTGTATGTTATGGGATATGCAGAGGAAGAGGATAGTAGTTGGGTCAAGAGGAGGAAGGTAACTGATAAGGATATGAAGATTCCTCTTCGAAGTGTGTCTGATCAAGGCTCTCATATAGGACGAGGCAAGGACCCTCTACTGTAGACTTCCTCCAAATGTCAACTTTTGGTTGGTGACATCCACTTCTTCTTGGAGTATTACCAATTCAGGGTTCTGAATATGTTAGGTTGTTTTATAAGGACGTATGGAGCCTTGTCCCGACTTGTATAAATTATGTTTATGTTTACTTAGAGGTTTTGCAGACAGTATCCTGTATATAATTTAGGGTATGACATGTCTACGGCATGGTCGACCCCTATGTATATAAACCTTTTTCTATATTAGTTATACATGTTATGTTTTAATATTGTTACTTATATATATGGATGTGGCCCGCAATGGCCCGCCATAGATTTGATAATAAACAAGGATAAGGTACGTGATGTTCTATTGGGTAGAACTTGATTTTATAATGGGTATGGATTGGTTGGCCTTTTGTTATGCTAACATCAAGTGTAGATCAAAAATGGTTTGATTTCAATTCCCAGAAGAGTGTGTTTTGGAATGGAAAGGTAATACGACATCGCATAGAGGTAAATTTATCTCCTATCTCAAGGCAAGGAAGATAACTAGAAAGGACTATATTTATCTCTTAGTTCGGGTTCGGGATGTGGAAGTAGAGTTACCAACCATTCAGTTCATCCCTGTGGTTAATGAGTTTCCCGACGTTTTTCCTGATAAGGCATATGACTCTTAGTCATATTGCCTTAGGTGTCCATCTAAAGTAAGACTTATTACAAGTCTACTTACGTGTAATAGACATAAGTCTCTTAGTCATAAGTTTACTTACGTGTAAGACTTATTACAAATCTTGGTTTCATTTCATTTGGACATAGAATAATAAAGTAAGAAAACCATATACATTTTTTTCTAATTCAAACTATTTCAAAAACAGATGCTAAAACTTAATCCAATAAAAATTCTTGCGACCAAATCAATTCCAGCGAGAATTATTAGCACCTTAGCAACGTAAAATTTTGCGGTTCGAAATGAATACGGTGCAACCTTTTCCAAGAATATCATACGGATTTTCCCTACTCCAAGTATGTTAAGGCTACCCCTTCTTTCTTTCTGGCATATTCCAAATTATACAGAAGAAACAAGCAAACACACAGTTTCATAAATGACTCTATCCATAGAAATACTAGGGGTCTCTATGTTCTTGATTCCCCAAGTGACATATTATTATATCTTCTGTTCATGGGTCTTAGAATGACACGCAGTTGATAAAGTTTATCCGAAAGGAATATTGAGATTAATAACATATTTCCATGCATTTCATTCATTTATACATGTACATTGACCCATGACCAGATGGCATTATATACGTGCATTTATATGTATATATATGCATATGGGATATGGGAAAAGGTTACGACGTTATATATGCACCACCACCTGATCAGTTGGTATATGTTGATGATTTTGCCCACAGTGGCTGAGATGATATGATGGGATGCCCTCAAAGGCATGATGATATTATGTACACCTATACCTATGCATGGCATGACATTTATACGCACGTGCATGACATTATAAATTTTTCAAGATTTACAAAGTGATTTAGACTTACAGTCGGAATTCTTTATTCCATGTTTCATCTATGTCTGCTATGTACTTATTTTTATGCCTTACATACACAGTAAATTATTCGTATTGATGCCCTATTCCCGAGGCCTGCGTTTCATGCTCGCAGGTGCAGGTAGGCAAGTCGACGGTCCCCCTTCTTAGGATCCCCGATCAGCGAGAGTTGACGTGCTCCACTTGATACGGAGCTGCTATTGATTTTAGTATGATATGCTTGTATACATATATGGGTATGACGCAGCCCAGTACCATCCTTGTACCGTTCTATTTTCTATTAGTGGTCTGTAGACAATTATGTATAGTTGGATAGTATGTGGCCTTGTCGGCTTCCAAGTTTTGGTATATATAGTTGTCTATAGCAACCCTGCGCCACTGTATTCCGTATGTATATCTATATATGTCTTTTGCGCAGGTTTTCCTCACATACACTATTCATGTTTATATCTTAGTACTCGGGCATCCGTCGCGGCCCATCGGTTTGGGTCGTGACAAAAGTGGTATCAAAGCAGTTCTGTGCTAGGGTTATCTAGAGACCGTGTCTAGTAGAGTCTTGTTTATGGGTGTGTTGTGCACCACACTTATACACAGGAGGCTATAGGACATATAGGATGTTATCCTCTCTTCTTGTCTTATATCGTGCGATATAAGAATTCATGTTCCTAATGATATATTACGTTTTCAGCGATGCCACCGAAGACTACAGCCGCTAGCACAGGTCAGAAGTCTACGAAGGTGTTAGGAGTAGATATAAGTTACACTATGGAGTCAGATCCATCGGAGATCAAGGGTTCTATCGGGGAGAATCCATCCAAGGATCCATATGAGTCATTCGTTCGAGTAGTTTCGATTTCGCCGATAGCAGATGAGGTGAGGGTAGTTCCGACCTCACCAAGGCCCTTAGTTTCATTATCAGGGCCCATTGATCATGGTATAAGGGGAGTGGTGCATGTATTGGAACAACCGGGTTCCCCTTCGACTCAAAACTATGTCAATGTATTTGCGGACAACAGCTCTTCTGAGGTTCCAGATAGTCCATAGTCTTGGGAGTCCGTCAATCAAGACTCATCAGTGTATGTTATGGGATATGCAGAGGAAGAGGATAGTAGTTGGGTCAAGAGGACAAAGGTAACTGATAAGGATATGAAGATTCCGCTTCGAAGTGTGTCTGATCGAGGTTCTCATATAGGACGAGGCAAGGACCCTCCACTGTAGACTTCCTCCAAATGTCAACTTTTGATGGTGATCTCCACTTCTTCTTGGAGTATTAGCAATTCAGGGTTCTGAATATGTTAGGTTGTTTTATAAGGACGTATGGAGCCTTGTATCGACTTGTATAAATTATGGTTATGTTTACTTAGAGGTTTTGCAGATAGTATCCTGTATATAATTTTGGGTATGACATGTCTACGGCCTGGTCGACCCCTATGTATATAAACCTTTTTCTATATTAGTTATACGTGTTATGTTTTAATATTTTTACTTATATATATGGATGTGGCCCGCAATGGCCCGTCATAGATTTGATAATAAACAAGGATAAGGTACGTGGTGTTCTATTGGGTAGAACTTGATGTTATAATGGGTATGGATTGGTTGGCCTTTTGTTATGCTAACATCAAGTGTAGATCAAAGATGGTTTGATTTCAATTCCTAGAAGAGTCTGTTTTGGAATGGAAAGGTAATACGGCATCGCATAGAGGTAAATTTATCTCCTATCTCAAGGCAAGGAAGATGACTAGAAAGGACTATATTTATCTCTTAGTTTGGGTTCGGGATGTGGAAGTAGAGTTACCAACCATTCAGTCCATCCCTGTGGTTAATGAGTTTCCGGACATTTTTCCTGATAAGGCATATGACTCTTAGTCATATTGCCTTAGGTGTCCATCTAAAGTAAGACTTATTACAACTCTACTTACGTGTAATAGACATAAGTCTCTTACTCATAAGTTTACTTATATGTAAGACTTATTACAAATCTTGGATCCATTTCATTTGGACATAGAATAATAAAGTAAGAAAATCATATACATTGTTTTTCTAATTCAAACTATTTCAAAAACAGACGCTAAAACTTAATCCAACAAAAATTCTTACGACCAAATCAATTTTAGCGAGAATTATTAGCACCTTAGCAACGTAAAATTTTGCGGTTCTAAAGGAATACGGTGCAACCTTTTCCAAGAATATCATACAGATTTTCCCTACTCCAGGTATGTTAAGGCTACCCCTTCTTTCTTTCTGGCATGTTCCCAATTATTCAGAAAAAACAAGCAAACACACAGTTTTCATAAATGACTCTATCCATAGAATTACTAGGGGTCTCTATGTTCTTGATTCCCCATGTGACATATTATTATATCTTCTGTTCATGGGTCTTAAAATGATACGCAGTTGATAAAGTTTATCCGAAAGGAATATTGAGATTATTAACATATTTCCGGGCATTTCATTCATTTATACATGTACATTGACCCATGACCAGATGGTGTTATATACGCATATTTATATGTATATATATATATATATGGGATATGGTAAAAGGTTATGGCGTTATATACGCACCACCACCTAATCAGTTCGTATATGTTGATGATTTTGCACAGTGGCTGAGATGATATGATGGGATGCCCTCAGAGGCTTGATGATATTATGTACACCTATACCTATGGATGATACAACATTTAAATGCACGTGCATGACATTATAAATATTTCACAATTTACAAAGTTATTTAGACTTACAGTCGGAATTCTTTATTCCGTGTTTCATCTATGTCTGCTATGTACTGATTTTTATGCCTTACGTACTCAGTACATTATTCGTACTGACGCCCTATTCCCGGGGCCTACGTTTTATGCCCGCAGGTGCAGGTAGGCAAGTCGATGGTCCCCCTTCTTAGGATCCCCAATCAGTGATAGTTGACGTGCTCCACTTGATCCGGAGTTGCTTTTGATATGATATGCTTGTATACATATATGGGTATGACGCGGCCAAGTCCCGTCCTTGTATAATTGTATTTTCTATATAATTGGATATTATGTAGCCTTGGCGTCTTCCAATGTTGGGTATATATAGTTGTCTATAGCATCCTTGCTAGCTCGTCCCACTGTATTTCGTATGTCTATCTATATATGTATTTTGGGCAGGCCTCCCTCACATACACTATTCATGTTTATATCTTAGTCGTATGCTTAAGGGTGTTCGACAGGTACGATTCGGGCATCCGTCGCGGCCTATCGGTTTAGGTTGTGACACCCTTTTCTTTAAATCATTGCTCAATCAAAGGAATAAATGTCATCCTCTTATCTATCAAAATTACACCCTTATTCTACAACCAGGGCAACATGTGATCTTTTTTAATTGCTCCTAGTCTTAGACTCCTCTAAGTTCATTCAGGCTATACTGAGCTTTTTATAACTTAAGGAAACCATCAGTTCTCTTGTTTTGATGGGCATAATCTCGAGGCCTTACCTATTCTTGTCACCTTCTCACTGATCTTTTCTAATTCTTACTCCTATCTATCTAAAATCTTGTTTCTCTACCATACTCTAGCTTGCGACCTACACATATTTATTCATACTACTCATAACCTTCTTTTAACTTGATAGCTCCATATACTTCCTTCTGTGCCTTCTCAGTTGTCTTTAAATGTAAGCAATTACGTTTCATGGTCGTTCTGCCACTTGATGCATGGATACTTAGCTTATCTTAGTGCCCGCGAATACTGGAATTCCCCGTAACTTATATGATTTCAAATATCACTTTTGACTTCCGTTCATTAGTCACGATAGGTGCCACTTTCTTATGGAGTTCATCCAATATTGTAGTGAGACTGTTGTTACAAGACCATTGCTTCTTCATGTTACTATGCTTAGGTTGAAGCTTTCTTCCTTATTTCCTCAGCTAGTATTTCCTTGTAGTATTTAGGGGAGACCATCTGAGTCTTGTAAAGATGAGAGCTTATTATATCATATACTGAAGGGGAGGTGCCTTGGTGTATGTTGTTTGCTGATGATATAGTTTTGATTGATGAGTCGATAGGCGGCGTTAACGGGAGGTTGGAGGTTTGGAGACAAACCCTCGAGTCTAAAGGTTTGAAGTTGAGTAGGACTAAGAATGAATAGCTATAGTGCAAGTTGAGCGACGTGACATGAGAAGCATACTTAGACGTGAGGCTTGGCTTACAAGTCATCTCCAAGATAGGTAGTTTCAAATATCTTGGGTCAATTATCCAGGTGCCACGCCCCAAAATCGAGGAGCGCGACCAGTGCTCAACCGAGTGAACCCGGCCGAGCAAGCCTGTTAGATTTCCTTCTACCCAAAATCATTCATGAATAAGGAGAATATATATATATATATNGTTTAGGTTGTGACACCCTTTTCTTTAAATCATTGCTCAATCAAAGGAATAAATGTCATCCTCTTATCTATCAAAATTACACCCTTATTCTACAACCAGGGCAACATGTGATCTTTTTTAATTGCTCCTAGTCTTAGACTCCTCTAAGTTCATTCAGGCTATACTGAGCTTTTTATAACTTAAGGAAACCATCAGTTCTCTTGTTTTGATGGGCATAATCTCGAGGCCTTACCTATTCTTGTCACCTTCTCACTGATCTTTTCTAATTCTTACTCCTATCTATCTAAAATCTTGTTTCTCTACCATACTCTAGCTTGCGACCTACACATATTTATTCATACTACTCATAACCTTCTTTTAACTTGATAGCTCCATATACTTCCTTCTGTGCCTTCTCAGTTGTCTTTAAATGTAAGCAATTACGTTTCATGGTCGTTCTGCCACTTGATGCATGGATACTTAGCTTATCTTAGTGCCCGCGAATACTGGAATTCCCCGTAACTTATATGATTTCAAATATCACTTTTGACTTCCGTTCATTAGTCACGATAGGTGCCACTTTCTTATGGAGTTCATCCAATATTGTAGTGAGACTGTTGTTACAAGACCATTGCTTCTTCATGTTACTATGCTTAGGTTGAAGCTTTCTTCCTTATTTCCTCAGCTAGTATTTCCTTGTAGTATTTAGGGGAGACCATCTGAGTCTTGTAAAGATGAGAGCTTATTATATCATATACTGAAGGGGAGGTGCCTTGGTGTATGTTGTTTGCTGATGATATAGTTTTGATTGATGAGTCGATAGGCGGCGTTAACGGGAGGTTGGAGGTTTGGAGACAAACCCTCGAGTCTAAAGGTTCGAAGTTGAGTAGGACTAAGCATGAATAGCTATAGTGCAAGTTGAGCGACGTGACATGAGAAGCATACTTAGACGTGAGGCTTGACTCACAAGTCATCTCCAAGATAGGCAGTTTCAAATATCTTGGGTCAATTATCCAGGTGCCACGCCCCAAAATCGAGGAGCGCGACCAGTGCTCAACCGAGTGAACCCGGCCGAGCAAGCCTGTTAGATTTCCTTCTACCCAAAATCATTCATGAATAAGGAGAATATATATATATATATATATATTCATTATTTAGACAAAAATGTGATCATGTCTACAATATAAATTTATTACCAATAGTTTCACTATTTTAAAGTCTCAAATGGAACAAGTAATACAACCATAACATAACATAGTTTGACTTCCCCAACACCAATATACAACCCACACTATGTCTATGGAGCCTCTATAGATAGAGAAGAGTACAATGATAATGTCGGAAATAAGGCCCCGACTATACCTCAAACAGAATACACAAAGAACAAAAGATACATGACCCCGGGATGAAGTGAGGCTAACCATGTCAGCTAGGAAGAAGGTGTACTGCTATCACAGATCAATTTCTCCTATCGTGGAACCACCTGCATCCATTAAAGATGCAGCACCCCCGGCAAAAGGGACGTTAGTACCATCGAATAGCACTAGTATGTATAACTAAACACTCTCTCAATAGAATGAATACTATTACAAGGAGGAATAATCATAATGTAACACCCTGGAAAATTTCAAAGCACTTAAGTGTAAAGCATGGTAAAATTTGCAAAGAAAATAATGTTTTATGGTGTTAGACTAGGCTTATGTGTTTGGGTTGAACAATACACAAGAATGAAAAGGAAAATGTTTGGTAGAAAAATGTAATTCTGCGGTCCATTATGCGACCACAGAATCACTCTGCGGGCCGCATAATGGCCGCAGAAGTGAGCAGGAGAAGGGCCAGTCCGGGGAAATTATGCGGTCGATTATGCCACTGCATAACTGTTTTGCGGTTCATTATGCGATCGTATAACAGTCATATGGACCGCATAGTGACCACATACACAGACAAATTTTTGGCCTACTTTGGACACCAATATGCGACCGATATGCGGTCGCATATGCCACCGCAGAACCTGTTCCAAAGCTTCATTTTTGGGTTTTTAAAACCTGGACCAACTTTATTAAATAAATGTTTTGGGCCATTTATGAGAGATAATCTGACATTTTAGAGTGAGAGAGGGTGCTCTAGAGTAAGAAGGTGTTCTCTAATAATTGTTCTTCAATTCTTGCCCAAGTTTGGAAGATTGAGAAGGGAAACTCACTGGGTCTTCATCCTAGAGGTAAGATTCTACACCCTAACCCTCAATTTCGAATTTTGTGTAGAAATGGATAATAAGCAAGATAACTTCTAGGCAAGAGGGTTGGTTATTGTACATGCATGTGTTATCAAGGGGTGTAGAAAGATGGTTGAGCTAAAAATGGTAAAGGTTGGGTTGTGGGATGATGGAATCCTCCATAAAAGGATATTAAAACCTTAATGCACATCTAGTGTTTGATAAAATGCTCAAATGAGCTAAAACCATGATCATCTTCCTAAATTTGGTTTAATTCGTTATATTTCTAGAATAGATTGAAGTTGCTAAGAATTTCGGAACATTTAGAGTGTAAGGAAGCTCAAGTGAGGTATGTTGGCTAAACTCTTCTTTAAGAGTTGGAATTCTCATTATCCTTGTGAGTTCCGAGATGTTGATTATAAATCGATTATTCCAATCAGCTTTGTGATGAAGATATATGTTCAATTCGTACTTCAAATGCTCTTATCATATTGCATTATAAATTAAGGATGTGTCCCAAACTAATTTCTAGTCGTGATTTATGTGAAAGGTATTATGCCAAGTTGTGTAGAGATTATGATTGCGATACACCTCCACTCGCATACATTGGAGTGAGGCAGCATGACCGCTATGTGTGGGGATTATGGTATAGAGAACGTGATTGTGATACACCTCCACTCGTATATATATTGGGGTGAGGCGGCATGACCGCTTTGTGTAGAAATATGATATTGTAGGACTGCACCTCCACCCGTTACATTTGGGTGATGCGGTACGACCGCTTTGAGTATAGTTTTTGTATTGCTGTGGCACCACCACCCGCATACATTGGGGTGAGGCGGCATAGCCACTTTGTGTAAGTTCTTAGTATTGTGGTTATATATCCACCCGCATACATTAGGGTGAGGAGGCAGGGCCGCTTGATTAGAGTTGTGGTATTCTACGTACACCTCCACCTGCATACATCGGGTGAGGCGGCGGGGCCGCTTTGTGTGAAGATGGTTA
>AWOL01S0137179.1:0-12809 GCA_000715115.1 Nicotiana otophora
GGTAGTAACAAATTAATTTTTCCGGAGCTCTTAACAACTTTTGTACTACAAGATCTTTTGCCACACCATTCATATAGTAAATGTCTCATTCATGGAGAAAATTATACTATAATAAATTGTCATTGTCAAAATCATCATAAACAAAGTCATTTTTTTTGCTTTAATTTTGCCTTTAATAACCTTCAATACTGGAATGACTCTACCATCTTGTTGCCTCCCACATCAGTTATAAAATAGGAGCAGTTATGTATTTTAAGTCACAAGAAACTAAACCCTTTTTTTTATTTAATGGAGTGTACTAAGAATATCGTGTAGAAATAATGAAAAGTTGGGTTGCAGAGATACAAACTCACTCAATTTTTCAATATACGAGAATTAAAAGTTTTGATCGGCCAATGCTAATTCAAAATATTTTTCCATTTGGATCGTATATTTATTTATCAATAATGTATGTTAGTTGTGCTATTAAGATTACCCGAGAGAAACTTACCTCACATTACCTTTTCAAAAGTCAGAATGGCGCATGATGGTCAAGGATATATTTTATAGGAAAACGTTCAGTTAAGGGAAAGTTTACATAAGGTTCTTGCTTTTTTTTAACTAAGGAACCAAAGTTCCTCAAATGACTTTGCAAAAGCTGTAGTAGCTCCCCAATTTCTTGTACTTCATTTGGTCTTTGGTTTAGTACGTAACTCTTGGCTGCATCATTATATACTTATGATTCTTATAATAAGATCTATATAACCAGGATACGAGATGAAAGAGATCAGATCAAACTTACAACAAATATTAGAAACTCGTTCACTGAAATGGGTATTGATAATGCAACAAAATAAAATAAGTAAAATATGAAGTAGTAGTTAGTTTACATTTAAGTATTTTCGTTTATAAAGTAAAACACTTAAGAATATGAATGGATTTGTAAGAAGAAAATACTTAGCATTGGAAACTTTCATAACAAATAAAGAACCTATGAGAAAAACGAATAAGAAAATGAATTAATTAAAAAGGATTAGAAAACTTATCTTAGCATTAGCATTATATGCCTTATCACAATGTACTGGTTTTCCTCAACCTTATTGTTACTTCGGTTATGTTTGGTACCATTCTTTGAAATTGCTAAATGAGAAAGAAAAGCTTATCTCTTCAAGATGAATATTAGGCACGGCAGGAACATGCCTTTTATGATGTAGGACAATTTTGTAGATATAAGTAACTCAATTGATTAGGGCATCGTGCTGATAACGTGTTATAAAATAAAAGTAACTTAGTAAAACATGAATAAGACATGTTGTTATGAAATAAAAGTAATTTAGTAAAACATGAACAAGAAATGGAGATAGAGAGAAGGAAGAGATTTTCTTCTTCAATTGTGTGTATTTTCTTATCTATTACAAGGCCTTTATATATGCATGAAAAATGAAGAAATATATGTCATTGAATATGTCATTAAGCATAAAAATATGTCATTGAATATATCATTAAGCATTTGAGAAGATCATGGAAGAAGAGTAGACATCCACCATAATTTGATTTTTCTTATAACAGTCTCAAATATTTAGAAGAATGTTTTGGAAAAGAAAGAATATTATGTTTCATATACGGCAGACAATTCAATGCTTGACATGAGATGTGCATGGGCCATCTCTGAAGGCATATTGGATGAATTAACTAATGCGTAAGATACTTATAGCCACGTTTAAATACTGTCTCACCCTTTTTAAACATTGGCACTAAGCATTATATTACTATAAAGTACTTAAAAATAACAGTAATGCTGGGTGTCACATTTTACTTATCACGGGACGAGGAGACGTTACAGGCATTTGCACAAATAATCATTTTTGTGGCTACTATACGTATTCCATTTTTCATTAGTTTAGGAAGCTAAATATATCTACGAGAAGAACAATATCATTGATTTTAAAGACAAAATTTAGCTCATTAAGTTAATGAGGATATAAATTAAAGAATACCCTAAAAAAGACTGGTGCAGATAATCCGCCGAGATAGGGCATAAGCCCCTCACAATAATCTAGGGGTGATTTGCACAAATAGAGCACTTCGGTGCTAGTATTTAATCTTTAACCCACCCGTCCTATAGGCAAAATTTCAAATTTAATTAGTGTTTATTTCATGAGCAACACTTTTGATTTTTAGCCTAAAATATTTGCCTATGGGGCAAGTGGGGTTTAAGAAATTAAGACCATATGCTTTCAAAGTCATTGGGCGCATAATTTCCTAATAATCTAGGGAAGATGATAATACTGCATAGACGCTGTCAAGTCAAAAATATCCGATATACCATGAATTCTCCAGAAACTGTACTCCACTTTTATTTAGCACATTACAGCTCTCTCTCCCTTTTCTTTCCAAGAACTCTAATTCATCCCAAAAACTCATTCAACAAATCAAAAATCAAACAACATATTTCAGAAACAAAAAATGATGTCCTTCGTAGGAGGACTAGAGCAGCAGGTGAGACAGGTATTAGTGAGTGCAGAGGGGATATGCATAGCGTGCGGATCATACGCCAACCTCGTCGAGTATGACAAGGTTTTGAAGCTCTTGTTTGTTCCAGTATGGCGATGGCCGGGGAAAGAGCCGGTGATGTACTGCAGCAACCACAAACTTTTCTTCCCTCAATCAGAGTCAGATACGGAGGACGATGTCCCTGGCTGATGTCAGTCTTGTTTGACCAAAAATATCGATCTTGGTTCAACCAATTATATTTAGATGAAAGAAAATTAATCTTAGTTAAAAATAACATCTTAAAGATAAAATTATCGGGACCGTAGCAAATAACTAGTATATTTGTCCGGATAATAGTGAGTATAAGCAATTATAACAATATTCAATGATCCAAAAGGTGAAGTATGTCATTAAATAGTAATAAATAGCATTTAAGTAAATAAAATGTGCGAGTCACCCGGAAAGGGATGGGATCGGTAGATATTTTTTCTGACAATAATGAATGATTGATGATGAGCCTTTGAACACTTAGGTTGTTCTTGGATCCGGCGAAAAATACTAGACAAAAATCTTAGTAGAAATGTTATTTTTGTATGTTTGCAATAGGACCAAATTCTTTCTATAAAGTCAAAGTGTTATTTACAAATGAATATTTTATGTCCCTTATCACTGTGTCTCTTTCTATTTATAGGGAACATGTTCCTCGAAAACCTTAATAGTACATATTGTAGAGAATATCCACTAGAATATTCTTCTTTATGTCTTATCTTAGAACTAGCCGTTATAACTTTGTCTAAGATGCTCGACCCCGACCTTGATCCACGGTGACTTCGCGACCTTGATCTTTGCTGACACTTCGACCGCATCCTTCGTTGCTTTGAGGCTACTTCGCCTCGAGGTCGATTCTTGTAGGGACCTTACTGATAGCACGTGGCGGTCGACGAGGGCTATAATAATGCTGACGTAGCTTACCCATATCTAAGATATTTTTTGCCCCATACAGTTAGTCCCTCCGCTAATCGAGATCGTCGTAGCGGGCGAGGTCGATGAGTGGATAGTGTCATTTGTGGTCGAGCGTTACCGAGCTGACTATACAGGTCGTGGTCGTGACGGTTAGGCAACGTGACTTCCTGAGGCCCGCACATTTTGAATTCTTTGAATTTTCCTGGGAAGTCAGTTGGAACCATCTGGTCTAAGAGAAAAAGTGACGTCATGCGTCATGATGATGTTGTTTCCCGACGCGTTGCATCGATTCTCGTGTGACCCTTGATTTGTTCTGCCATTTCGATCTTCGTGCTAATCATGGCCTGCCATTTTCGATTCCGGTGCCCCCAAGTCTTTATAAATATGGGGTGGTTTGTTCATTTTGAAACTTTTCCAAACTCCTTCTACTTAATAAGCAGAACATCTTCTTCTTTTTCGCAGAATCCTTTTATCTCTTTGTCGTTTTTTTTGCTTCCCTATCTCTTTTCCACAACAATGTCTAACCTAATATCAGATATCCATATGGAAGATCACTATATTCCCCTAGATGTCGTTTTCCCAAGTAGGGAGAAGATGGCAGAGTTGCCGCTGAGGAGGAAACACTACCTACCGTGGAGAAAATCGTACCTCGATGTCCCGATGCGAAACCCGACTTCCAAAAGGCGCCGGAAGTGGTGATGAAAAGATTTAAATCCACGATGATGGTTGAGCAGTTACCCGAACTCAAGACTAGACTCGGCCTACCTGGTCACGTGAACATGATCCCTGAGGGTGACGACGAGGTGCGGGTTAATCGTCCCGGCTTCTGCGCCCTTTACGCATATTAGTTCTTAATTGGATATTCATTTCCTTTGCCGCCGTTGGTAGATGAGCTATGCCGCTACTACAATGCATGCCCGGTGCAGCTCGCCCCTTATATTTTTAACGGTACGCCACCTGATTCATCTCTTCGCCCCTCATTTCTAACGAGGGACTTTGCTGAATCTTCGCCACTATAGGGGAAAGTGTTTAGTGGTGAGAATGAACGACAAGGCTAGTTGGCATTTTTGGTTTGACTATTTCTTTATCAGGACCGAGGACGTAGTGTCCACTGCTGCAAGCTTCCCTGAGGCTTGGAATCCTACTCGTAAGTGCTCGTTTCTATTTATATACCTTTTTGTTTCTGATGTTTTCCTTATTATGAGTTGGTTAATCGACCTTCTCCTTTTTGCAGCTACTGCTCGCCCTCTCCAGATAGTGGCCCGCATTGCTGATTGGGTTAGATGGATTCTTCCTCATACGGTGGGAATATGCTATTGGTTGAGCTTTTCTCATAGATTTAGGTTGTCTCCTCCCTCGGCAAGTAACTTGTTCCTTACCGTCGACGTCGTGATTTCTTCGCCTATGTTTGCTACCTTTGCTGACTTTTTCCTTTCCCGTTTTCCTTTAAATTCGACCAGGGGGTCTACGAGGAGGTCAAGATCTCCCACGCTCTCATTTCGGAAGAGGAGGGCTACTATACCTTCAGTTTCTGCCCCTGCTTCGACTACGATCGATCCTGTTTTTGTTCTAATTCCACCCCTCAGCGCTTTTGCCTTCCCTTCTGCTTCAACAGTTGGGACTTCTTCTCCTCTTCTATACTCTCTCATTAACGAGGACGATGAGAATTTGCCCAGTGATGGAGATATCCAACCTCAAAAGAGGAGGTCTGTAGATGCAGGTGACAGAGTGACTTTGGCCATTGAAGCGGCAGAAGGGGACTTTTCACTATGTGAGACAACGACAATTATTGTGGGGGATGTTGTTGAACCGAGTCTCGAGGCTTCGAGGCCGGTGGAAGCCGATGTAGTCATATCTCTTCATTCTGAGGGGATGGAAGCTGAGGGGGCAACTGCTGATGGTCTTGACCCTACGGTACGACAAGAGGCTTCGACCTATGGGACAACCATTGATGCCTCTTTGCCTGGCAATGGAAGGGGCAAAAGCATTGCTGAATAGGGCGATGCATGAGGTTCCGATGTCGATGCAGATGAACTGAGAATGATTTAAGAGGGGATTACTCAGCTCGATGTAAGGGTAGAGGGATCTACGAGGACTATCGCGATCCCTATGGACCGTGATCCATTGGTGAACATCGAGGAGGTAGTTCCAACCCTTGGTCCTCGCTGTTCCGAAATTTAAAGTAAGACCCTTAAGGAAATAAATGACAGTGCCTTGTCGAGAATCATTGCTGGCCTCGCTCTTAGAGCGAGTGTTTGTGACATGGACGTTTTCCTATTTTCAGGGCGTTCATAGTTCTGACCTTTTTCTTCCTCTTTTTTGGTTTGCAGACGGTGATTTTAGAAATTGAGAGCGCCCGGAGGAAGAAGAGGCATAAAGAGATCTTCGTGAAACTGAAAGATAAGTACTTTGAGTATCGCGACAAGTATCGGGATCTCCGTAATTGATTTTGCGAGGGCAACGACAGGTTGGCTCTGAGGGACGATATGATGAAGAGGGACGATGAGCTGGTGCAGGCCATCGAGAAATGTAGCATCCTCGAGGGGATGCTGAGAAGTAGGGAATAGGAGCTTAAAGTTAGCAGGAGCGTAGAGGCCCAATACAATGATCTTCAAGCTCAAATGATTGAATTGTGAGGGCAACTTGAAGAGTTCCAGTTTCAGTTCGAGGCCCTCACCGGCGAGGTTGCTGAGAAATAGGAGGAACTCGAGAAGGCGGAATCCTCTCAGTTGGATGCTCAGAAGAATGCAGAGATGCTCGAGTTGGCGAATAGGACTCTTCGAGCCGAGCGAGAAAATGATCAGTCGACAGTGAGATCTAAGGAAGCGAGTGACCGCTCTAAAGACCGAGAGGGATCATCTTCTTCCACGACTGTCCTCATCCAACACTTCTGATTTTCCCAATGTACCTCGGGTGTTATACGAAGAATGGATTCATGCCGAGGCCCGGTTAGATGTGTTTCGGGATTTGCATATAGCGGGTTCCATTCCTGAGGCCGCCCTTGAGGATGCCCGGGTTAAGGCTCGTCAAGCTTGAGTCATTTGTGGTTATCATCCCGCTATCCCTCAAGTTGACAAGGAGGATAGGGAAGAGGGTGTGGACCAGCTTGAGGAGGATGCCTGGTATGATATCGCTTATCCTCAGGGCGAAGGTGGCGAGGGTGTCGAGGGCCGAGTTGGTGAGGTCGCGGAGGCCTGTGATAGCGAGGGCCAATAGTCTTTCTCTTTGACTTTTTTTTGTGTAATTTGACGACGTCTTTAGGAGCCCTTGTAATGAACTCTCTTTTTTGTATATGGATTTTAAAGTTGTTTTCCGCACTCGTGTACCATTCTTTTGTTATTTGATTGTTATGATTTCTGCTTTCTATTGTCCTTGTCTTCTAGTTAGCCGTAGTCTTGTTGACAAATATTTATGGCACGTATTTGCCCTTTGTTTATATATATCGGGTGCGCCTATTTATTTAGATTAGACTGATAGGTATTGTTTGAACTTTGTTGATTTTGGTATTTTGCCAAGTCGTGGCCGAGGGACGATCGGTGTAGTTCGCACTCATCGAATTAACCTTTTATTAAATTGCGGCCAAGGACTGATAGGTGTTGTTCGAGCTGGGTCAAACTTAAACTTTTGAAATGCGGTCGAGGGCTGATAGATGTTATTTGATATGGGTCGAACTTAACCTTTTATTAAATCATGGCCGAGGGCCGATAAGTGTTGTTCGAGCTGGGTCAAACTTAACCTTTTGAAATACGGTCGAGGGATGATAGGTGTCAATCGAGCTGGGTCAAACTTAACCTTTTATTAAATCGTGGCCGAGGGCCGATAGGTGTTGTTTGAGCTGGGTCGAACTTAACCTTTTATTGAATTATGTCCGAGGGACGATAGGTGTCGTTCGAGCTGGGTCGAACTTAACCTTTTGAAATGCGGCCGAGGGCCGATAGGTGTTGTTCGAGCTGGGTCAAACTTAACCTTAACACAAAAGGAGTTCTGATAAACGTAAGTTTCTTATTAATTAGACGTTGTTGCTTCTGGTTACATGATTGGAGAAAGTTACAGATTTTGGGCGTTGGCTTGCTTCCAGTCCAGCCCCAGTCTACCTAATTCCTTCATTGTTTGACTTAGAGAGTATTGAGGATTCAACCAATGAAAGAGAAAAAATGGTCCCTCCCTCGCATACTTCGACTCGAAGTGTTCCCTTTGTCGTCTTGTTAAAAACATCCTTGATAAAACCTTAATGGGACAAAACTCAAGTGAGGGAAAAAAAGTACGACTTGGGGGACACTGCTTCCCTTAGAAGTTGAAGTATTTGAGGTGGATGATGTTTCAATTATTTGGTAATTGCTTTCCTTCCACTGTCTCTAATTGGAATGAACCCTTGGTTGTTTTGGCTGTGATTTGTACGGTCCGTCCCAGTTTGTTCCCATCTTGCCTTCCCGTGGGTCTTTGCTCACTTGAGCTTTAACTTTGAGTATGTAGTCCCTGACTTTGAGCGACCACACCTTTGATTTCTTGTTGTAATAATGTTTTGCTTGCTGCTTTTGGGAGACCATTCTTATGTACGCCATATCTCTTCGTTCATTGACTTTATCGAGTTCCTTCCTTCTACTCTCATCATTACTAGTACCGCTTTCGTGGAAGTACCTTAGGCTGAGTTCTCCGACTTCGACTGGAATAACTGCTTCGGTCCCATAGACCAAAGAGCAGAGCGCCTCTCATGTGCTCATCTTCGGAGTAGTTCTATACGTCCATAATACTTCTAGCAGTATATCCGGCCACAGTCCCTTGGAGGACTCTACATGTCCATTACCCTCTGGGTAATACAAGGTCATAATTATCCTCCTAATATGCCATTTCTCGAATCATTCAACAGTTTTCTTTCCCGTGAACTGGGACCGTTGTCGCAACTGATCTCCTTGGGTAGGTCAAATCGGCAGATGATGTTCCTCCATATAAATGTGATTACCTCTTGTTTGTGTATTTGGGTGAACGCTCATGCTTCCAACTATTTAGAGAAATAGTTACTTAAAAGCAAAAGGAATCGTACACTACCTCGCCCTGCTGGGAGGGGCCCCACGATGTCCATTACCCACTTGATGAACGATCACAGAGAGGTGACTGAGTGGAGGTGTTCGCCTGCTTGGTAAATCGTTGTGGCGTACTTCTGGCATTGTTCGCATTTCTTCACAAATTCTGAGGCATCCTTTTTCATGGTAGGCCAATAGTATCCTACCCGTTATGAGGAATCTGATGAGTGCTCGATTGCCGGAGTGAGCGCCGCAATGTCCTTCATGCAATTCTTCGAGGACGCGCTGGGTTTGATTTGGGCCCAAGCATTTCGCTAGAGGGCCGCCGTAACTCCTCTTATACAGGTCTCTATGGAGGAGACTGTATCTGGATGCTTGCATTCATAGTTTCTTGGCTTTTTTTGTCCTTTGGGAGTGTGTCGTCCTGCATATAGGTGATAATACGATTGCGTCAATCCCAAGTTAAGCTTACATTTCTTACCTCGATTTGGTCTAGTGATGAGTTGAGGAGGTGGACAACCCATTTCTCCCCGGTCATGATGCTTTTGGTAGCTGCGACCAACTTGGTGAGGTCGTCCGCTTCAACATTCTGAGCATGCGGGATTTGGTTGAGCTAGCATTCGTCAAATTCGGGCAGCATCTTACAGATCTATGTCTGATATTTTTGCAACCTTTGTTCCTTGATTTGGAAAGTCCCTGTGACTTGGTTGACTACGAGCTGGGAGTCACAACAGAGTTTCAACCGCTTTGCCTCGTACTTGAGCGCTAGCCTCAATCCTGCAATTACGGCCTCATACTCCGCCTCGTTGCTAGTCATATCTGGGCATCTTATGGACGGGAAAATTATTTTGCCTGTAGGGACCTCGAGCACGAGTCGCAGTCTGGATCTGGAAGCGTTGGATGCGTTATCGGTGTATATGACCCAGAAGTCTTGTGTTTGGAGAGAAGCTTGGACGACTTCCTTCTCGACTTCAGGCATTATCTTTGCACTGAAGTCTGTGATGAAGTTGGCAAGCACTTGCGACTTTATCACTGTTTGCGTCTAATACGTGATATTATGCTCGCTTAGCTCGATGGCCCACTTGGCCAGCCTCCCTGATAGCTTGGGTTTATGCCAAATGCCTCTTATAGGGGAAGGTGGTGACGACCGAGATAGGGTGGCACTGAAAATAGGGTCTAACCTTTTGTGAAGCTATGACCAGTGCCAATGCTAGTTTCTCGAGGTTCAAGTACCTCATCTTGGCGTCGATGAGTGTTTTGATAATGTAATAGATGTGAGATTATGTACCTTTGCTTTCTCGGATCAGGACTATACTTACTGCTACTTCGGAGATGACCAGATAGACGGTGAGATGTTCCCTAGGTTCGGGTTTTGAAAGAAGGGGTAGTGATGACAGCTATGCCTTCAGTTCTCGTACAACTTGTACACACTCAGGTGTCCACTCAAGGCCGTTGTCCTTTTTGAGCACACTGAAAAGTTTGATACATCTGTCAGATGACCGCGATATGAACCTCGATAAGGCGGCGATTCGACAAGTCAACCTTTAGACTTGCTTCTTGGTAGTCAGGAGCTCCGGTATCCCTTCGATTGCTTTGATTTGGTCCGAGTTGACCTCGATCCCCCGTTGTGACACTAAGAAGACCAAGAACTTCCCAAAGGCTATGCCAAATATTTCTCCGGGTTTAGTTTCACTCTGTACTGTTTTAGTATGTTGAAAGCCCTTCAAATGGTCGATATGGTCCTCTGCCTTTACGGACTTGACCAGCATGTCGTCAGTATATACTTCCATAGTCTTGACGAGTTGATCTTTTAATATCCTAGTGACCAATCTTTGATATGTAGCCCCCGCGTTCTTTAGCCCAAATGGCATGACCCTATAACAATATGTTCCTTGGTGGGTGATGAACATGGTTTTCTTCTGGTCTTCTTCTTCTATAAGTATGTGGTTATAGCCTGAATACACATCCAAGAAACTCAACAACTCATGCCCGGCCGTTGTGCCTATGAGTTAGTCGATGTGTGGTAACGGGAACAAATCCTTTGGACATGCTTTGTTCAAGTCCGTAAAATCCACGCACTTCCGCCATTTTATATTTTTCTTTTTGACCATCGCTATGTTGATGATCCATTTGGGGTACTTCGATTCCCTGATGAAGCCATTTCTAATAGTTTCTCCACCTCCTCGCGGACGACATAATTGATGTCGGGATTGAATTTATGTCTGACCTGCCTTATTGGGGGTAGATCGGGTCGATGTTTAATTTTTGTGTAGCGATCTCCCTAGGGATGCCCGTCATATCTGCACGGATGAAGGCAAACAAATCTGCATTAGTTATTAAGAATTGACTAAATTTACCTGGTTCTCAGAGTTTGCAGCCAATGTAGGACTTTTTTCTACAATCATCGAGGTCTAATTGAACGAGGTCGAGGTCTTCTATGGTCGAGTCTGCAACCTCAACCATTTCAGGATCCATGATAACGTCCCTGGTCTCTTTTTGTGTCGACCTCGGCCTTGTTGATTGCTATGCCTATTTTTCCTTGTCTTTTTTTTATTGGGTTGTCGCGCTGTCCAAGGAAATGCGATAGCACTCCCGAGATGTACGTTGTTCTCCCCGTATGTGGAATATCCCCAAAGGTGTTGGGAATTTGATCACTTGGTATAGGCTGGAGGGGATGGCTCTCATGGGATGTATCCATGGTCGTCATACTATGGTGTTGTACGCAGTGGCCTGGTCCATGATGTAGAATGTCATCTCCAGTGTTAAGCCGCCGACCAAGACGGGGAGTGTAATTTCTCTCGATGTCCACTCAACTGCATTTAAAAGCGGTTAGCGTGATGCAGCGCGACACTATCTTGTCCTCGAGTCTCATTTGGGTGAGGACTCGAGGATGGATAATGCACGATCCACTCCCATCGTCCACCATGATAAATTTGACATCAGTATCTAAAATGTGCAAAGTAATGACGAGGGGGTCATTATGAGGGAAATTCAAACCGTCGGCATGTGACTAGTCGAAGATGATACTTTCTTTAAGTCTGTCATACTGTACGCGGGTGATAGATCAATTGATCTTGTGAGTGATGGTGAATTTAACGCAGTTGATGAAGGGATCGTCGCTGCCGCCGATGATCATATTGATAGTGCTAGCTATTGATGGCAGCTTCAACAGACCTTGGTGTTCACATCCTCTGGCAAAGTTATTCCTCCCCTTGTCGCTTAGAAGCTCTTTGAGGTATCCCTACCGCAACATGTTTACAACTTCTTGTCTGAGGGCGATGCAATCTTATGTTTTGTACCTATGTTCCTGGTGGAACTTACAGAGGGCGTCGGATTTTCTGGTGCTCGATCAGACCTCATATTTGGTGGCCACTTTAACTTCATTCCGAGTTTCTCCAGAGCGTAGCCTATTTCTGTAGGTGATACACAAAAATTGTGAGCAGATAATAAGGGGGCATACCTCTCTCTTTTCGGTGAGTCCCTGTCTTCGTCCTGGATGGGCCTTCTTCATAGCCGAGGGAGGTGGGGCGGGGGCCCTGATATATGGATGGTGTCGTTCCCTGTTGGGTCGTGAGACCGGGTAATCCCTCCTGATGTTGTCTCTTCGTTCTTTTCTGCACTCGTCTTGTACCGAGATGGGCCAATGGGTTGGTCCGTTGAGATCATCCTTATCTGCTTATACTTCAGCATAGTAAGCATTATGGATCTCGTCGCAAGTGGTTGGAGGATATTTCATCAATCGGCTCAACAATTTTCTAGTTTCTCTCGAGCCATCTCTACTCAACCCGTTCTAAAAATCCACGACCACCATCCCCTCGGACATGTTCGGCAGATTCATCCTTACCCTATTGAATCAGGCGAGGAAGTCCCTCAGTCCCTCTCCCAAGGACTGCTTGATGGCGAATATGTCGTTTACTCTTATTTTGGCCTTCTTGGCTCCGGCATGCGCCGTTACAAACTTATCAGCCATTTACTCGAAAGTTTCTATGGAGCGGGATGGTAGCTGTGAGTACCATGTTAATGACCGTCCCAGAAGTGTTTCGCCAAACTTCTTCAGCAAAATAGAGGACACTTGCTGTCACACCCCGAACTAACCCTGTCGTGATGGTGCCTATAGTGGAACTAGGCAAGCCGACTCATTTCCAAAACAAACCGATATTTTTATTTCAAGGATAAATTTCAAGGCCATTTAACATAAGAACCTTCGTAAAGGAGTTCAAATCTAAACAAAAGTGCGAAAAAGAAAAGCCCGAGATCGGGGTGTCACTAGTCATGAGCATCTATTACCAATTGTCTGACAATATCAAGACTAACATAGTCTGAAAAATAGCTAAATACAACTAAAGAAAGATA
>AWOL01S0137185.1:0-19824 GCA_000715115.1 Nicotiana otophora
AATTTAGGGAGTTAATCAAAATTTGGGAACTGTTGGTGTGTGTAATAGCAGCTGAGTCACATTAGTTTCTAATTGCAGATTCGGAGCCTTATTCGAGGACGAATGGGGGATGATGTAAGGCCCCGTAAACCTTCACCTAAAACCCGGGGTTTCGTGATGCCATGATCGACGTATGTGTTGATGATTGTAGAAATTCTTCGCAGCGAGCATGATATTCAAGTTTGAAAGTTTAGGAACAAAGCAATGGCCTCCGTGAAAGTGTTATGGCGAATCCAACAAGTCGAAGAATCCACATAGGAAGCCGAGGAAGAGATGAAGAAAAACTACCGTCATTTGTTTGCATAGTTATGTAATCAATTCTATGAAATTGTTCCATTTGAATTATGTATCATTTGTATAGTTGATGTTAAGTGTGTCCCTTTATGGTAATATACTGCTCGTGAGGCCACGGTTGGCATTGTTTTTATATTATGGTGCGTCGTTTGTTCATGTATATGTTGTTAGGACTGGTTTTGGGATTCTCTGGTAGGTGGATAGGCCTAATTACTGGGAAACTCTGGCGAAATATTTGTAAGTTTAGGGAGTTATTCAAAAATAAATGTTGGTATGTGTAATAGAAGCTGAGTCACATTGGCTTCTAATTGCGAATTTGGATCCTTATTCGAGGACGAATGATATTAAGTGGGGGAGGATGTAAGGCCCCGTAAAGGTTTACCTAAAACCCAGGGTTTCGTGATGCCAAAATGGACTTATATGTTGATGATTGTACAGATTCTTCGCGGCGAGCCTGATATGCAGGTTTGAATATTTAGGAACAAAGAAATGGCCTCCGTCAAAGTTTTATGGCGAAGACAACAAGTCGAAGAAGCCACCTGGGAAGCCGAGGAAGCGATGAAGAAGAACTACCCTCATATTTTTGAATAGCTATATAATCGATTCTATTAAATTGTTCCATGTGAATTATGAATCATTTGTATAGTTAGTGTTAAGTGTGTTCCTTTTTGGTACTATACTGCTTGTGAGGCCACGGTTGGCATTGTTTTTATATTATGGTACGTCGTTGGTTCATGTATATGTTGTTAGGACTGGTTTTGGGATTCTCTGGTACGTGGATAGGCCTAATTACTGGGGAAATGCTAGAGAAATATTTGGAAATTTAGGGAGTTAATCTTAATTTGAGAACTGTTGGTGTGTGTAATAGCAGCTGAGTCACATTAGTTTCTAATTGCGGATTCAGAGCCTTATTCGAGGATGAATGATATTAAGTGGGGGAGGATGTAAGCCCCCGTAAAAGTTTACCTAAAACCCAGGGTTTCGTGATGCCAAAATGGACTTATGTGTTGATGATTGTACAGTTTCTTCACGGCGAGCCTGATAGGCAAGTCTGAATATTTAGGAACAAAGAAATGGCCTCCGTCAAAGTGTTATGGCAAAGACAACAAGTCGACGAAGCCACCTGGGAAGCCGAGGAAGAGATGAAGAAGAACTACCCTCAATTGTTTTAATAGCTATATAATCGATTCTAATAAATTGTTCCATGTGAATTATGTATCATTTGTACAGTTAGTGTTAAGTGTGTTCCCTTTTGGTAATATACTGCTTGTGAGGCCATGGTTGGCATTGTTGTTATATTATGGTATGTCGTTGGTTCATGTATATGTTGTTAGGACTGGTTTTGGGATTCTCTGGTATGTGGATAGGCCTAATTACAGGGGAAACTCTGGAGAAATATTTGGAAATTTAGGGAGTTAATCAAAATTTGGGAACTGTTGGTGTGTGTAATAGAAGCTGAGTCACATTGGTTTTTAATTGCGGATTCGGAGCCTTATTCGAGGACGAATGGGGGATGATGTAAGGCCCCGTAAAATTTCACCTAAAACCCGGGGTTTCGTGATGCCATGATCGACTTATGTGTTGATGATTGTAGAAATGCTTCGCAGCGAGCCTAATATTCAAGTTCGAAAGTTTAGGAACAAAGAAATGGCCTCCGTGAAAGTGTTATGGCGAAGCCAACAAGTCGAAGAATCCACATAGGACGCCGAGGAAGAGATGAAGAAACACTACCCTCATTTGTTTGCATAGTTATGTAATCAATTCTATGAAATTGTTCCATTTGAATTATGTATCATTTGTATAGTTGATGTTAAGTGTGTCCCTTTATGGTAATATACTGCTCGTGAGGCCACGGTTGGCATTGTTTTTATATTATGGTGCGTCGTTTGTTCATGTATATGTTGTTAGGACTGGTTTTGGGATTCTCTGGTAGGTGGATAGGCCTAATTACTGGGAAACTCTGGCGAAATATTTGTAAGTTTAGGGAGTTATTCAAAAAGAAATGTTGGTATGTGTAATAGAAGCTGAGTCACATTGGCTTCTAATTGCGAATTTGGATCCTTATTCGAGGACGAATGATATTAAGTGGGGGAGGATGTAAGGCCCCGTAAAGGTTTACCTAAAACCCAGGGTTTCGTGATGCCAAAATGGACTTATATGTTGATGATTGTACAGATTCTTCGCGGCGAGCCTGATATGCAGGTTTGAATATTTAGGAACAAAGAAATGGCCTCCGTCAAAGTTTTATGGCGAAGACAACAAGTCGAAGAAGCCACCTGGGAAGCCGAGGAAGCGATGAAGAAGAACTACCCTCATATTTTTGAATAGCTATATAATCGATTCTATTAAATTGTTCCATGTGAATTATGAATCATTTGTATAGTTAGTGTTAAGTGTGTTCCTTTTTGGTACTATACTGCTTGTGAGGCCACGGTTGGCATTGTTTTTATATTATGGTACGTCGTTGGTTCATGTATATGTTGTTAGGACTGGTTTTGGGATTCTCTGGTACGTGGATAGGCCTAATTACTGGGGAAATGCTAGAGAAATATTTGGAAATTTAGGGAGTTAATCTTAATTTGAGAACTGTTGGTGTGTGTAATAGCAGCTGAGTCACATTAGTTTCTAATTGCGGATTCAGAGCCTTATTCGAGGATGAATGATATTAAGTGGGGGAGGATGTAAGCCCCCGTAAAAGTTTACCTAAAACCCAGGGTTTCGTGATGCCAAAATGGACTTATGTGTTGATGATTGTACAGTTTCTTCACGGCGAGCCTGATAGGCAAGTCTGAATATTTAGGAACAAAGAAATGGCCTCCGTCAAAGTGTTATGGCAAAGACAACAAGTCGACGAAGCCACCTGGGAAGCCGAGGAAGAGATGAAGAAGAACTACCCTCAATTGTTTTAATAGCTATATAATCGATTCTAATAAATTGTTCCATGTGAATTATGTATCATTTGTACAGTTAGTGTTAAGTGTGTTCCCTTTTGGTAATATACTGCTTGTGAGGCCATGGTTGGCATTGTTGTTATATTATGGTATGTCGTTGGTTCATGTATATGTTGTTAGGACTGGTTTTGGGATTCTCTGGTATGTGGATAGGCCTAATTACAGGGGAAACTCTGGAGAAATATTTGGAAATTTAGGGAGTTAATCAAAATTTGGGAACTGTTGGTGTGTGTAATAGAAGCTGAGTCACATTGGTTTTTAATTGCGGATTCGGAGCCTTATTCGAGGACGAATGGGGGATGATGTAAGGCCCCGTAAAATTTCACCTAAAACCCGGGGTTTCGTGATGCCATGATCGACTTATGTGTTGATGATTGTAGAAATGCTTCGCAGCGAGCCTAATATTCAAGTTCGAAAGTTTAGGAACAAAGAAATGGCCTCCGTGAAAGTGTTATGGCGAAGCCAACAAGTCGAAGAATCCACATAGGACGCCGAGGAAGAGATGAAGAAACACTACCCTCATTTGTTTGCATAGTTATGTAATCAATTCTATGAAATTGTTCCATTTGAATTATGTATCATTTGTATAGTTGATGTTAAGTGTGTCCCTTTATGGTAATATACTGCTCGTGAGGCCACGGTTGGCATTGTTTTTATATTATGGTGCGTCGTTTGTTCATGTATATGTTGTTAGGACTGGTTTTGGGATTCTCTGGTAGGTGGATAGGCCTAATTACTGGGAAACTCTAGCGAAATATTTGTAAGTTTAGAGAGTTATTCAAAAATTGGGAAATGTTGGTGTGTGTAATTGAAGCTGAGTCACATTGGTTTCTAATTGCAAATTTGGAGCCTTATTCGAGGACGAATGATATTAAGTGGGGGAGGATGTAAGGCCCCGTAAAAGTTTTCCTAAAACCCAGCGTTTCGTGATGCCAAAATGGACTTATATGTTGATGATTATACAGATTCTTCGCGGCGAGCCTGATATGCAGGTTTGAATATTTAGGAACAAAGAAATGGCCTCCGTCAAAGTGTTATGGCGAAGACAAAAAGTCGAAGAAGCCACCTGGGAAGACGAGGAAGAGATGAAGAAGAACTACCCTCATTTGTTTGAATATCTATATAATCGATTCTATTAAATTGTTCCATGTGAATTATGTATCATTTGTACAGTTAGTGTTAAGTGTGTTCCTTTTTGGTAATATACTGCTTGTGAGGCCACGGTTGGCATTGTTTTTATATTATGGTACGTCGTTGGTTCATGTATATGTTGTTAGGATTGGTTTTGGGATTCTCTGGTATGTGGATAGGCCTAATTATAGGGGAACCTCTTGAGAAATATTTGGAAATTTAGGGAGTTAATCAAAATTTGAGAACTATTGGTATGTGTAATAGCAGCCGAGTCACATTGGTTTCTAATTGCGGATTTGGAGCCTTATTCGAGGACGAATAATATTAAGTGGGGGATGATGTAAGGCCCCGTAAATTTTCACCTAAAACCCAGGGTTTCGTGATGCCATGATCGACTAATGTGTTGATGATTGTAGAGATTCTTCGCAGCGAGCCTGATATTCAAGTTCGAAAGTTTAGGAACAAAGAAATAGCCTCCGTGAAAGTGTTATGGCGAAGCCAAGAAGTCGAGGAATCCACCTAGGAAGCCGAGGAAGAGATGAAGAAAAACTATCCTCATTTGTTTGCATAGTTATGTAATCAATTCTATGAAATTGTTCTATTTGAATTATGTATCATTTGTATAGTTGATGTTAAGTGTGTCCCTTTTTGGTAATATACTGCTCGTGAGGCCACGGTTGGCATTGTTTTTATATTATGGTGCATTGTTTGTTCATGTATATGTTGTTAGGACTGGTTTTGGGATTCTCTGGTAGGGGGATAGGCCTAATTACTGGGAAACTCTGGCGCAATATTTGTAAGTTTAGGGAGTTATTCAAAAATTGAGAAATGTTGGTGTGTGTAATTGAAGCTGAGTCACATTGGTTTCTAATTGCAGATTTGGAGCCTTATTCGAGGAAGAATTATATTAAGTGGGGGAGGATGTAAGGCCCCGTAAAGGTTTACCTAAAACCCAGGGTTTCGTGATGCCAAAATGGACTTATGTGTTGATGATTGTACAGATTCTTCGCGGCGAGCCTGATAGGCAAGTTTGAATATTTAGGAACAAAGAAATGGCCTCCATCAAAGTGTTATGGCGAAGACAACAAGTCAAAGAAGCCACCTGGGAAGCCGAGGAAGTGATGAAGAAGAACTACCCTCATTTGTTTGAATAGCTATATAATCGATCCTATTAAATTGTTCCATGTGAATTATGTATCATTTGTACAGTTAGTGTTAAGTGTGTTCCTTTTTGGTAATATACTGCTTGTGAGGCCACGGTTGGCATTGTTTTTATATTATGGTACATTGTTGGTTCATGTATATGTTGTTAGGACTGGTTTTGGGATTCTCTGGTATGTGGATAGGCCTAATTACAGGGGAAACTCTGGAGAAATATTTGGAAATTTAGGGAGTTAATCAAAATTTGGGAACTGTTGGTGTGTGTAATAGCAGCTGAGTCACATTGGTTTCTAATTGCGGATTCGGAGCCTTATTCGAGGACNCTATTGGAGGACGAATGATATTAAGTGGGGGATGATGTAAGGCCCCATAAAATTTCACCTAAAACCCGGGGTTTCGTGCTGCCATGATAGACTTATGTGTTGATGATTTTAGAGACTCTTCACAGCGAGCCTGATATGCAAGTTCAAAAGTTTAGAAACAAAGAAATGGCCTCCGTGAAAGTGTTATGGCGAAGCCAACAGGTCGAAGAATCCACCTAGGAAGCCGAGGAAGAGATGAAGAAGAACTACCCTCGTTTGTTTGAATAGCTATGTAATCGATTCTATGAAATTGTTCCATTTGAATTATGTATCATTTGTATAGTTGATGTTAAGTGTGTCCCTTTTTGGTAATATACTGCTCGTGAGGCCACGGTTGGCATTGTTGTTATAATATGGTGCATCGTTTGGTCATGTATATAATGTTAGGACTGGTTTTGGGATTCTCTGGTAGGTGGATAGGCCTAATTATAGGGGAGACTGTGGCGAAAGCTTTGGAAATGTAGGGGGTTAGTCAAAATTTGGGAACTTTTGGTGTGTGTAATAGCATCTGTCAAGCGTGTGTTGATTGATCCGGGCAGCTCGGCCAACATCATCAGATCGAGGGTCGTAAAAGAGTTAGGACTACAATATAAAATAGTGTCGGTAGTCCGGGTGTTGAACGGATTTAACATGGCATGCGAAACTATCAAAGGAGAAATAACTTTGCCAGTAAATACCACCGAGATTATTTAGAATACCAAATTCTATGTGATCGAAGGGTACATGAGGTATAATGCCTTATTCGGAAGGCCTTGGCTTCACAACACAAGGGTAGTACCCTCGACATTACACCATACACTGAAGTTCCCCACACCGGGAGGAATCAATACGGTTTATGGAGTGCAGCCGGCCGCAAAAGAAATGTTCGCAGTCAACGAGGTGATTCCGGCACCTATACTCTCGACATCAAAGAACACGGAGCCGATTAGGAAGGAAGAAACTAAATAGCAATCCCCGATACCGACCCCGACCGAATCGGAGGAGCAGGGAGCAAGCGAGTATGATGATTACAAGTCCCTAGGTCGTTCATCGCCCCTGATGATTCTAATGCCACTAAGTCAACGGTCGAGGAGCTGAAGCAAGTTATATTGATCGAACACTTGCCCGATCGGAAGGTATACCTGGGCACGGGGTTAACTCTCGAGCTCAGGAAAAAACTCATTGAATTCCTTATAGCTAACATAGATTATTTCGCTTGGTCCCATGTTGATATGACAGGGATCTCGTCGGAGATAACCACTCATAAGTTGAGTTTGGATCTGAAGTTCTACCCAGTTAAACAAAAGAGGAGGCCTCAGTCTGAAGTCAAACATGCATTCATCAAAGACGTGGTATCTAAACTCCTTAAAATAGGTTCCATTCGGGAAGTTAAATACCTGGATTGATTAGCTAACGTAGTGGTAGTGCCTAAAAAGGAAATAAATTAAGAGTGTGCATAGATTACAAAGGCTTGAACAAGGCATGCTCTAAGGACTCTTTTCCTTCTCCTAACATCGATCTCTTGATCGATACGATGACCGGGCACGAGATACTCAGCTTTCTCGATGCCTATTCCGGGTACAACCAAATCCAAATGGACCCGGGCAATCAAGAAAAGACTTCTTTTATCACTAAATTCGGCACCTATTATTATAACGTAATGTTGTTCGGGTTAATAAATGCCGGAGCCACTTATCAACGCCTAGTAAACCGGATGTTCGAAGAACAAATAGGAAAATCAATGGAGGTTTATATCGACGACATGTTAGTCAAGTGCTTGCGAGCAGAGGTTCATTTGAAACATGTGCATGAATCCTTTGACATATTGAGAAGCTACAATATGAAGCTAAACCATAAAAAATGTGCATTCGGTGTCGGATCCAAATAATTCTTCGGGTTCATGGTGTCCAACCGGGGGATCGAGATCAATCCCGATAAAATCAAATCTATAAAAGACATCACCATGGTGGACAATGTCATGGCCATTCAGAGGCTAACCGGGCGTATAGCTACCCTGGGCCGGTTCATATCGAGGTCCTCAGACAAAAGCCATCCATTCTTCTCACTATTGAAGAAGAAGAATAACTTTTCTTGGACCCCGGAATGCCAACAAGATTTGGAAGAAATCAAATGGTACCTTTCGAGTCCACCCCTGCTCCATACTCCAAAGTCGGATGAGCAATTGTACCATTACTTGGCCATATCCCAGGTGGCGGTAAGTGGAGTCTTTGTCCGGGAAGAGGAAGGTATGCAATTTCCTGTTTACTATGTTAGTAGAACTCTAGTTGAGGCCGAAACAAGGTATCCTCACCTGGAAAAGTTGGCGCTCGCTTTGCTAAGCACCTCGGAAAGTTAAAACCATACTTTCAATGCCACCCCATATGTTTGGTAGTCTCTTACCCACTAAGGAACATCATGCACAAACCCGAGCTCTCGGGCCGGTTGGCCAAATGGTCAGTCGCAATTAGCGGGTACAATATCGAGTATCAGCCCCGAACCGCCATCAAATTAAAAAATTTGGCAGACTTCGTAGCCGAATTTACGCCGGCCTTAATACCCTAAGTCGGAAGGGAACTATTGTTATCCTCGGGGAGTACCTTAGGAGTTTGGACCCTCTTTATGGGCGGTTCTTCAAACGAAAAGGGGTCTAGGCTCGGCATCGTGCTGAAACCACCCACGGGTAACATAGTTCGGCGGTCTATCAGAACTGTGAAATTGACTAAGAACGAGGCCGAGTATGAGGCTAGGATTGCAGGTCTCGAATTGGCTAAAAGCCTTGGGGCCGAGGTGGTCGAAACTAAGTGTGATTCCCTCCTTGTGGTAAATCAAGTCAATGGGATGTTCAAAGTAAAAAAGGAACGAATGCGAAGGTATTTAGACAAGTTGCAGGTAACACTGCATCAATTTAAGGAATGGACCTTATAACATGTGCCCCAACATCAAAATAGCGAGACTGATTCCCTGGCTAACATGGGATCATCCGTTGATGATGATGAATTCAGTTCGGGAACAGTTATACAGCTCATGAAGTCGGTGGTGGAAGAAAGCCATGCCGAAGTAAACTCAACAAGTTTAACTTGAGATTGGAGGAACAAGTACATAGATTATTTGAAGACTGGGAAGTTGCCCTCGAATCCTAAAGAATCGAGAGCTATGCACACGAATGTGGCCAAGTTTAGCTTGTCCATAGGGACTCTGTTTAGAAGAACATTCGACGGCCTATTCGCCATATGCTTGGGGCCGGGAGATACTGATTATGTCTTGAGAGAAGTTCACGAAGGCACGTGCAGAAACAATTCAAGGGCAGAAGCTTTGGTTCGGAAACTAATCAGAGCCGGCTACTACTGGATCGACATGGAGGAAGATGCGAAGGATTTTGTACGAAGACGCAACGGCTGTCAGAGACACGCAGCGATGATCCATCAACCAGGAGAGCTGCTACATTCGGTTTTGTCCTCATGGCCGTTCATGAAGTGGGGAATGGACATCGTCGGTCCCCTACCATGGGCACCTGGTAAGGTTCAATTCATATTATTTATGAATGTTTATTTTTCTAAATGGGTCGAAGCTCAAGAGTTCGAGAAATTCCGGGAAAAAGAAGTCAATGACTTCATTTGGGACCACATAATATGCCGATTCGGGATACCGGCCGAAATCATGTGTGATAATGGGAAGCAATTCATCGGCAGCAAGGTAAACAAGTTTTTCGAAGACCACAAGAATAAAAAGATACTATCAACACCCTATCACCCTAGTGGGAATGGGCAAGGAAAATCTACAAACTAGAACATACTCCAAAACCTAAAAAAGATGTTGACCGATGCCAAAGGGAAGTGGAAGGAAATCTTCCCCGAAGTCTTGTAGGCATACCGTACAACTTTGATGTCTAGTAGGAGCAGGAGAACCGAGCCTCAGGTTCCAATATGTGACTTAAGAGTGGAAGGTGTCCATTAATACGAGCCTGGAAATATTTGATGAAAGGTGTGAGGCCACCCCGGTCCGGTTGGCCGCCCAGAAATAACGGATAGGAAGATATTATAACCGAAGAGCCAACCTCCAACACTTCTATATCAGGGACTTGGTGTTAAGAAAAGTAACACTGCATACCGGAAACCTCGAGCGAGGGGATGCTGGGACCAAATTGGAAAGGACCATATCGAGTCGATGGAATTACTGGTAAAGGCTCATACAAACTCAAAGCAGGAAACAATATACATCGACCAAACAATTAGAACGTGACACACTTAAAGCGGTACTACTGCTAAGGTACTATCTTATTTACATTTTTATAATATTATGAATCGGAATAACACTTGCAGGCAACGGCCAAGGGAGAATATGAATATTAGGTCTGAAAGCACGCCTTGCACTCTTTTTCCCTTGAACCCATTTTGTCCCAAAATGGGTTTTTCGGCAAGGTTTTTAACGAGGCAACAATAAACGTGTTAACTTAGATTCAAAGGCCGGTCTAAAACTGGAGTCAATAGGCGTTCATTTCGCATCAAGAGTATCCGAGCACTCTCAAGATCGACCTCGAATACTGGGGGCCATTACCCTAGGGTTAAAGTTCTTAGCAAGGAAAGAAGGAAACTTTCTACTTGAATAACTAAGGCTCGGTGGTTAGGATTTATTGTAAGGGCCAAACGATCAAATGAACTGTGCCCACACAACCCACCTTAGCCATGATACAAGCTTTTACACGCTTTTGACCATGTACTTTACATACATGAATGAAATAAAGTTTCCAATTTGCTATTACACATTTGTGCCTCTTAAAATATGGATCCTAAGAGCCCACGAGCTATCCCTATTCGCGGAATATCGAGCCCAAGGGCTACCCCTATTCAGGGACTATCGAGCCCAAGGGCTACCCTTATTTGGGGACTATCGAGCCCAAGGGCTACCCCTACTCGGGGACTGTCGAGCAACACGGGCTATCGAGGACCTGGAGGCATAAAACCTATTAGGCAATGCCTAAGCACAAAAGGCTACAACAATCCTGAAAAATGGCTCGGAGACATCCAAAGCTCGTCATCACAACATAAGGCCTTTATAAAATTTGAAACCTGCTAAAAGGTTACCCTCGGGAAAAGCATCGTCTAAAATCAGTTAATCATCTCGAAAAAACTTCAGGTTATACCGAGTTTTCAAAACTCAAGCAAACAAAGTTGTATCGAAGTTAGGTTATGTTCAAAGTTCTGAAAATCAAACATCTTCTAACTACATTTGATTCTATGCTAAGGCATCAGAAACTTTGCAAGAATAAAAATTATGAAGATATGCTGAAAAAGTAAAGGCTCAAAATTGCCAGAAAGGGAAAATCTTATATATATACTAGATTATACTTACAATGGCACAATAAAAACGGCTCAGAATAAAAAATAATATTTACATAAGTAAAAAAACTAAAAAAACACTAAGGAATCTACGCCTAATCTTCACTAGGGCCCGACTTAGCGCCAGAGCCCCCGGAGCCCTCCGAGACCTCGGAACTCTCTGAGCCTTCAACACCTTCAGGACCAGACAACATCTTCTTCTCGGCCATAGATTTTTTGGCTTCCTCGATCTTAGCCAATAGGATCGAAACCTCGGGCGTCGATCTCTTCGAGGGTCTCCCCTCGAGGGTTTTGTACCAAAAAGGATTTTTCGGCAAGTTTTTTAATGAGGCAACAGTAACGAGTTAACTTAGATTCGAAGGCCGGTCTCAAACTGGAGTCAATGGGCGTTCATTTTGCATCAACAGTATCCGAGCCCTCTCAAGATCGACCACGAATACAGGGGGCCATTACCCTCGGGTTAAAGTTCTTAGCAAGGAAAGAAGGAAACTTTGTACTTGAATAGCTAAGGCTCGGTGGTTAGGATTTATTGTAAGGGCCAAACGATCAAATGAACTGTGCCCACACAATCCACCTTAGCCATGATACAAGCTTTTACACACTTTTGATCATGTGCTTTACATACATGAATGAAATAAAGTTTCCAATTTGCTATTACACATTTTTGCCTTTTAAAATATGGATCCTAAGAGTCCACGAGCTATACCGATTCGCGGACTATCGAGCTCAAGGGCTACCCCTATTCAGGGACTATCGAGCCCAAGGGCTACCCTTATTTGGGGACTATCGAGCCCAAGGGCTACCCCTACTCGGGGACTGTAGAGGAACACGGGCTATCGAGGTCCTGGAGGCACCAAATCTATTAGGCAATGCCTAAGCACAAAAGGCTACGACAATCCTGAAAATGGCTCGGAGACGTCCAAAGCTCGTCATCACAACATAAGGCCTTTATAAAATTTGAAACCTGCCAAAACGTTACCCTCGGGAAAAGCATCGTCTAAAAATAGTTAATCATCTCGAAAAAACTTCAGGTTATACCGAGTTTTCAAAACTCGAGCAAACAAAGTTGTATCGAAGTTAGGTTATGTTCAAACTTCTGAAAATCGAACGTCTTCTAACTACATTTGATTCTATGCTAAGGCATCAGAAACTTTGCAAGAATAAAAATTATAAAGATATTCTGAAAAAGTAAAGGCTCAAAATTGCCAGAAAGGAAACATCTTATATATATATATTCTAGATTATAATTACAATGGCACAATAAAAATGGTCCAGAATAAAACAAATATTTACATAAGTCATAAAACAAAAAAAGCACTAAGGAATCTACGCCTAATCTTCACTGGGGCCCGACCCATCGCCAGAGCCCCCCGAGCCCTTCGAGCCCTCAGAACTCTCTGAGCCTTCAACACCCTCAGGATCAGACAACATCTTCTTCTCGGCCTCGGATTTTTTTGCTTCCTCGATCTTAGCCAATAGGTCGAAACCTCGGGCGTCAATCGCTTCGAGGGTCTCCCCTCGAGGGTTTTGTCCCAAAATGGGTTTTCCATCAAGGTTTTTAACGAGGCAACAGTAAAACGTGTTAACTTAGATTCAAAGGCCGGTCTCAAACCGGAGTCAATGGGCGTTCATTATGAATCAACAGTATCCAAGCCCTCTCAAGATCGACCTCGAATACTAGGGGGATTACCCTCGTTTTAAAGTTCTTAGCAAGGAAAGAAGGAAATGTTGTACTTACATAGCTAAGGCTCGATGGTTAGGATTTATTGTACGGGCCAAACAGTCGAATGAACTGTGCCCACATAATCCACCTTAGCCATGATACAAGCTTTTACACACTTTTGATTATGTACTTTACATACATGAATGAAAGAAAGTTTCCACTTTGCTATTACACATTTCTGCCTCTTAAATTATGGATCCTAAGAGCCCACGAGCCATCCCTATTCGCGGACTATCGAGCCCAAGGGCTACCCCTATTAAAGGACTATCGAGCCCAAAGGCTACCCTTATTCGGGGACTATCGAGCCCAAGGGCTACCCCTACTCGGGGACTGTTGAGCAACACGGGCTATCGAGGTCCTAGAGGCACAAAACCTATTAGGCAATTCCTAGGCACAAAAGGCTACGACATCCCTGAAAAATGGCTTGGAGACGTCCGAAGCTCGTCATCACAACATAAGGCCTTTATAAAATTTGAAACATGCTAAAAGGTTACCCTCGGGAAAAGCATGGTCTAAAAACACTTAATCATCTCGAAAAACTTCCGGTTATACTGAGTTTTCAAAACATCGTGCAAACAAAGTTGTATCGAAGTTAGGTTATGTTCGAACTTCTGAAAATCGAACGTCGTCTAACTACATTTTATTCTATTCTAAGGCATCAGAAACTTTGCAAGAATAAAAATTATGAAGATATGCTTAAAAAGTAAAGACTTGAAATTGCCAGAAAGGGAAAATCTTATATATATTCTAGATTATACTTACAGTGGCGCAATAAAAATGGCTAAGAATAAAAGAAATATTTACATAAGTCAAAAAACTAAAAAAGCACTAAGGGATCTACGCCTAATCTTCACTGGGGCCCGACTTAGCGCCAGAGCCCCCGGAGCCCTCCGAGACCTCGGAACTCTCTGAGCCTTCAACACCCTCAGGATCAGACAACATCTTCTTCTCGGCCATAGATTTTTTGGATTCCTCGATCTTAGCCAATAGGATCGAAACCTCGGGCGTCGATCTCTTCGAGGGTCTCCCCTCGAGGGTTTTGTCCCAAAATGGATTTTTTGGCAAGGTTTTTAACGAGGCAAGAGTAAACGAGTTAACTTAGATTCGAAGGCCGGTCTCAAACTTGAGTCAATGGGTGTTCATTTTGCATCAACAGTATCCGAGCCCTCTCAAGATCGACCTCGAATACAAGGGGCCATTACCCTCGGGTTAAAGTTCTTAGAAAGGAAAGAAGGAAACTTTGTACTTGAATAGCTAAGGCTCGGTGGTTAGGATTTATTGTAAGGGCCAAACGGTCGAATGAACTGTGCCCACATAATCCACCTTTGCCATGATACAAGCTTTTACACGCTTTTGATCACGTACTATGAATACATGAATGAAAGAAAGTTTCCACTTTCCTATTACACATTTCTACCTCTTAAATTATGGATCCTAAGAGCCCACGGGCTATCCCTATTCACGAAATATCGAGCCCAAGGGCTACCCCAATTAAGGGACTATCGAGCCCAAGGGCTACCCTTATTCGGGGACTATCAAGCCCAAGGGATACCCCTACTCGGGGACTGTCGAGCAACATGGGCTATCGAGGTCCTGGAGTCACAAAACCTATTAGGCAATTCCTAAGCACAAAAGGCTACGACAATCCCGAAAAATGGCTCGGAGACGTCCGAAGCTCGTAATCTCAACATAAGGCCTTTATAAAATTTAAAACCTGCTAAAAGGTTACCTCGGGAAAAACATCGTCTAAAAATACTTAATCATCTCGAAAAAACTTCCGGTTATATCGAGTCTACAAAACTCGAGCAAACGAAGTTGTATCGAAGCTAGGTTATGTTCAAACTTCTGAAAATCGAACGTCTTCTAACTACATTTGATTCTATGCTAAGGCATCAGAAATTTTGCAAGAATAAAAATTATGAAGATACGCTGAAAAAGTAAAGGCTCGAAATTGCCAGAAAGGAAAAATCTTATGTATATATTCTAGATTATACTTACAATGGCGCAATAAAAATGGTCCAGAATAAAACAAATATTTACATAAGTCAAAAAACTAAAAAAGCACTAAGGAATCTACGCCTAATGTTCGCTAGGGCCCGACTCATCGCCAGAGCCCCCCGAGCCCTCCGAGCCGTCGGAACTCTCTGAGCCTTCAACACCCTCAGGATCATACAACATCTTCTTCTCGGCCTCGGATGTTTTTACTTCCTCGATCTTAGTCAATAGGTCCAAACCACGGGCGTCTATCGCTTCAAGGGTCTCCCCTCGAGGGCTTTCTCCCAAAATGGGTTTTTCAGCAAGGTTTTTAACGAGGCAACAGCAAAACGTGCTAACTTAGATTCGAAGGCAAGTCTCAAACCGGAGTCAATTGGCATTCATTACGCATCAACAGTATCCGAGCCCTCTCAAGATCGACCTCGAATACTAGGGGCCATTACCCTCGTTTTAAAGTCCTTAGCAAGGAAAGAATGAAACGTTGTACTTGAATGGCTAAGGCTCGATGGTTAGGATTTATTGTAAGGGCCAAACAGTCGAATGAACTGTGCCCACATAATCCACCTTAGCCATGATACAAGCTTCTACATGCTTTTGATCATGTACTTTACATACATGAATGAAAGACAGTTTCCACTTTGCTATTAAACATTTCTACCTCTTAAATTATGGATCCTAAGAGCCCATGAGCCATCCCTATTTACGGACTATCGAGCCCAAGGGCTACCCCTATTATGGGACTATCGAGCCCAAGGGCTAACCTTATTCGGGGACTATCGAGCCCAAGGGCTAACCTTATTCGGGGACTATCGAGCCCAAGGGCTACCCCTACTCGGGGACTGTTTAGCAACACGGGCTATCAAGGTCCTGGAGGCGCAAAACCTATTAGGCAATTCCTAGGCACAAAAGGCTACGGATACCCTAACAAATGGCTCGGAGACGTCCACAGCTCGTCATCACAACATAAGGCCTTTATAAAATTTGAAACCTACTAAAAGGTTACCCTCGGGAAAAGCATGGTCTAAAAAAACTTAATCATCTCGAAAAAACTTCCGGTTATACCGAGTTTGCAAAACTTCGAGCAAACAAAGTTGTATCGAAGTTAGGTTATGTTCGAACTTCTGAAAATCGGACGCCATCTAACTACATTTGATTCTATGCTAAGGCATCAAAAACTTTGCAAGAACAAAAATTATGAAGATATGCTTAAAAAGTAAAGACTCGAAATTGCCAGAAAGGGAAAATCTTATATATATTCTAGATTATACTTACAATGGCGCAATGAAAACGGCCCAGAATAAAACACATATTTACATAAGTCAAAAAACTAAAAAAGCACTAAAGAATCTACGCCTAATCTTCACTGGGGTCCGACTTAGCGCCAGAGCCCCCGGAGCCCTTCGGGACCTCGAAACTCTCTGAGCCTTCAAAACCCTCAGGATCAGACAACATCTTCTTCTCGGCCAGGGATTTTTGGCTTCGTCGATCTTAGCCAATAGGATCGAAACCTCGGGCGTCGATCTCTTCGAGGGTCTCCCCTCGAGGGTTTTGTTCCAAAATGGATTTTTCGGCAAGGTTTTTAACGAGGCAACAGTAAACGAGTTAACTTAGATTCGAAGGCCGGTTCAAACTGGAGTTAATGGGCATTCATTTCGCATCAACAGTATCCGAACCCTCTCAAGATCGACCTCGAATACTGGGGGCCATTACTATAGGGTTAAAGATTTTAGCAAGCAAAGAAGGTAACTTTTTACTTGAATAGCTAAGGCTCGGTGGTTTGGATTTATTGTAAGGGCCAAACGGTCGAATGAACTGTGCCCACATAATCCACCTTTGCCATGATACAAGCTTTTACACACTTTTGATCATGTACTTTACATACATAAATGAAATAAGGTTTCCACTTTGCTATTGCACATTTCTACCTCTTAAATTATGGATCCTAAGAGCCCACGGGCTATCCCTATTCGCGGACTATCTAGCCCAAGGGCTACCCCAATTAAGGGACTATCGAGCCCAAGGGCTACCCTTATTCGAGGACTATCGAGCCCAAGGTCTACCCTTACTCGGGGACTATCGAGCAACACGGGCTATCGTGGTCCTGGAGGCACAAAACCTATTAAGCAATTCCTAGGCACAAAAGGCTATGAGAACCCTGAAAAATGGCTCGGAGACGTCCAAAGCTTGTCATCACAACATAAGGCCTTTATAAAATTTGAAACCTGCTAAAAGGTTACCCTCGGGAAAAGAATGGTCTAAAAACACTTAATCATCTCGAAACAACTTCCGGTTATACCGAGTTTTCAAAACTTCAAGCAAAAACAAAGTTGTATCGAAGTTAGGTTATGTTCGAACTTCTGAAAATCAAACGTCGTCTAACTACATTTTATTCTATTCTAAGGAATTAGAAACTTTGCAAGAATAAACATTATGAAGACATGCTTAAAAAGTAAAGACTCGAAATTGCCAGAAAGGGAAAAGTTTATATATATTCTAGATTATACTTACAGTGGCGCAATAAAAATGGCTCAGAATAAAAAAAATATTTACATACGTCAAAAAACTAAAAAAGCACTAAGGAATCTATGCCTAATCTTCACTGGGGCCCGACTTAGCGCCAGAGCCCCTGGAGCCCTCCGAGACCTCGGAACTCTCTGAGCCTTCAACACCCTCAGGATCAGACAACATCTTCTTCTCGGCCATAGATTTTTCGAATTCCTCGATCTTAGCCAATAGGATCGAAACCTCGGGCGTCGATCTCTTGGAGGGTCTCCCCTCGAGGGTTTTGTCCCAAAATGGATTTTTTGGCAAGGTTTTTAACGAGGCAAGAGTAAATAAGTTAACTTAGATTCGAAGGTCGGTCTCAAACGGGAGTCAATGGGTGTTCATTTTGCATCAACAGTATCCGAGCCCTCTCAGGATCGACCTCGAATACAAGGGGCCATTACCCTCGGGTTAAAGTTCTTAGCAAGGAAAGAAGGAAACTTTGTACTTGAATAGCTAAGGCTCGGTGGTTAGGATTTATTGTAAGGGCCAAACGGTCGAATGAACTGTGCCCACATAATCCACCTTTGCCATGATACAAGCTTTTACACGCTTTTGATCATGTACTATACATACATGAATGAAAGAAAGTTTTCACTTTGCAATTACATATTTCTACCTCTTAAATTATGGATCCTAAGAGCCCACGGGCTATCCCTATTCACGGAATATCGAGCCCAAGGGCTACCCCTATTAAGGGACTATCGAGCCCAAGGGCTACCCTTATTCGGGGACTATCGAGCCCAAGGGATACCCCTACTCGGGGACTGTCGAGCAATATGGGCTATCGAGGTCCTGGAGGCACAAAACCTATTAGGCAATGCCTAAGCACAAAAGGCTACGACAANTTGATCATGTACTATACATACATGAATGAAAGAAAGTTTTCACTTTGCAATTACATATTTCTACCTCTTAAATTATGGATCCTAAGAGCCCACGGGCTATCCCTATTCACGGAATATCGAGCCCAAGGGCTACCCCTATTAAGGGACTATCGAGCCCAAGGGCTACCCTTATTCGGGGACTATCGAGCCCAAGGGATACCCCTACTCGGGGACTGTCGATCAACATGGGCTATCGAGGTCCTGGAGTCACAAAACCTATTAGGCAATTCCTAAGCACAAAGGGCTACGACAATCCTGAAAAATGGCTCGGAGAGGTCCGAAGCTCGTAATCACAACATAAGGCCTTTATAAAATTTAAGACCTGCTAAAAGGTTACCTCGGGAAAAATATCGTCTAAAAATACTTAATCATCTCGAAAAAACTTCCGGTTATACCGAGTTTTCAAAACTCGAGCAAACAAAGTTGTATCGAAGTTAGGTTATGTTCAAACTTCTGAAAATCGAACGTCTTCTAACTACATTTGATTCTATGCTAAGGCATCAGAAACTTTGCAAGAATAAAAATTATGAAGATACGCTGAAAAAGTAAAGGCTCGAAATTGCCAGAAAGGAAAAATCTTATGTATATATTCTAGATTATACTTACAATGGCGCAATAAAAACGGTTCAGAATAAAAAAAATATGTACATAAGTCAAAAAACTAAAAACGCACTAAGGAATCTACGCCTAATGTTCGCTGGGGCCTGACTCATCGCCAGAGCCCCCCGAGCCCTCCGAGCCGTCGAAACTCTCTGAGCCTTCAACACCCTCAGGATCAGACAACATCTTCTTCTCGGCCTCGGATGTTTTTACTTCCTCGATCTTAGCCAATAGGTCCAAACCACGGGCGTCGATCTCTTCGAGGGTCTCCCCTCGAGAGTATTCTCCCAAAATGGGTTTTTCAGCAAGGTTTTTGACGAGGCAACAGTAAAACGTGCTAACTTAGCTTCGAAGGCCAGTCTCAAACCGGAGTCAATTGGCGTTCATTACGCATCAACAGTATCCGAGCCCTCTCAAGATCGACCTCGAATACTAGGGGCCATTACCCTCGTTTTAAAGTTCTTAGCAAGGAAAGAAGGAAACGTTGTACATGAATAGCTAAGGCTCGATGGTTAGGATTTATTATAAGGGCCAAACAGTCGAATGAACTGTGCCCACATAATCCACCTTAGCCATGATACAAGCTTCTACATGCTTTTGATCATGTACTTTACATACATGAATGAAAGAAAGTTTCCACTTTGCTATTACACATTTCTACCTCTTAAATTATGGATCCTAAGAGCCCATGAGCCATCCCTATTTGTGGACTATCGAGCCCAAGGGCTACCCCTATTAAGGGACTATCGAGCCCAAGGGCTACCCTTATTCGGGGACTATCGAGCCCAAGGGCTACCCCTACTCGGTGACTGTCGAGCAACA
>AWOL01S0137200.1:3612-23936 GCA_000715115.1 Nicotiana otophora
TTGGTTAGTGCAGTATGTTGGGTTTGTAGGCCTGGTATGTATAATTTGGTGGTTTGTCAGCTGTAGTAGCTATGACGGCCTTGTCGGCCTAGCTTTATATTGATGTTTAGTTAGCGCTAGTTTCCATTCAGTTTTATATTTTGCTTCGCAAATTGTCTTTCAAGGTGGCCCCATGGCCAAAGTATGACATTATATGTTTAGAGTCCCTTAGTCGCAATTTGGTACGCCGGGTTAGGTGAGGCACCGGGTGCTGGTCTCGCTCCTAGGTTTGGGGCGTGACAAAAAGCTGCCAAGTGTGACTCTTAACTAGTGGTGAACCAAGTAAACAAAACCTTCGAAGTTAGAGATGATAGAATGCAAAGGTATTTGGACAAACTGCAGGTAACTTTGCACCATTACAAGGCATGGACTTTATAGCATGTGCCTCGAGAACAAAATAGTGAGGTTGATGCACTCCCAAATTTGGGGTCATCGGTCGAGGAAGATGAGATTGGCTCGGGGATTGTCGTTCAACTCTCGGGGTCCGTAATCGAGGAGGGTCATGCCGAGATAAATTCTACAAGCTTAACCTGGGATTGGAAGAATAAGTATATTGAATACCTGAAGAACGGAAAGCTCCCATAGGACCCTAAAGAGTCGAGGGCCCTACAAACGAAAGTTGTTCGATTCATATTGGCTGAAAATGGAACATTATACAGAAGGACATTCGATGGACCATTGGAAGTATGCTTAGGGCCAGGAGACACCGGTTATTTTTTACGAGGGGTCCATGAAGGCACTTGTGGGATCCACTCCGGCGCAGAATCACTGATTCACAAAATCATTAGAGCAGGATACTACTGGGATAGCATGGAAAAAGATACTAAGGAGTTTGTTCGAAAATGTGATAAATGTAAAAGGTTTACACCGATGATCCATCAGCCCGGAGAACGACTTCATTCAGTCCTATCCCCATGGCCATTCATGAAATGGGGGATGGATATCGTCGGCCCTCTGCCATCGGCCCCAGGTAAAGCTAAGTTTATTTTATTTATGACTGACTATTTCTCTAAATGGGTTGAAGCACAGGCGTTCGAGAAAGTGAGAGAGCAAGAAGTTATAGACTTCATCTAGGATCACATCGTATGTCGATTTGGGATACCCGCCGAAATAGTGTGTGATAATGGAAAATAATTTATCGGCAACAAAGTAACGAAATTTCTCGAAGATCACAAAATAAAAAGGATATTATCAATACTGTATCACCCTAGTGGGAACAGATAGGTCGAATCGACGAACAAGACTATCATTCAAAACCTAAAGAAAAGGTTGAACGAAGCTAAGGGGAAATGGAGAGAAATTCTACCCGAAGTCCTGTGGGCATATCGAACAACATCAAAGTCCAGTACGGGGGCAACCCCGTTTTCCTTAGTATATGGCTCCGAAGCCTTGATTCCAGTCGAAGTCGGGGAACCCAGTGCCAGTTTAGACATACAAAAGAAGAGTCCAATCACGAGGCTATGAATACTAGCCTCGAATTATTGGATGAAAACGAGAAACCGCTCTCGTCCGATTGGCCGCCCAAAAATAGAGAATCGAAAGATACTATAATCAAAGAACCAATCTTTGCCATTTCAAAATTGGGGACTTAGTGCTAAGGAAAGTCACCATCAACACCCGAAATCCAAATGAAGGAAAACTGGGTCTAAACTGGGAAGGACCATATCAGGTACTCAAAATCGTCGGTAAAGGATCCTACAAGCTCGGTGTCTTAAACGGTGAACAACTACAAAGCAATTGGAATGTGTAGCATCTAAAACGATACTACTGCTAAGGTATGACCCTCCCATGCTCGTTTATATTTCAAAACTAACCATTGCAGGAGTACGACCAAGAACAGAGATGGATTATTCAACACGAAGCCTTAGGTCTGAAAGCACGCATTGCACTCTTTTTCACTTAGACCGATTTTTGTCCCAAATGGGTTTTTCGGCAAGGATTTTAATGAGGCAACCATTGGTCGTGCTAACTTAGTACAATTCAACAGTATACGATGCCTTTTTACAATCAACCTCGAATACTGGGGGACATTACCATCGAATAAATCAAGTTTGATACAAGAAAGTTACGTCATGTCAAACAGGGTCTCGATAGGGAAAAGTGTAAGGGCCAAATGGTCCAAATGAACCATACCCGCATAGTTTTGCTCGAACCCTGGCACAAAATACGAACACATGTATAATGACTTATAAAGAGAAACCTCTTCTTTACCGATATCTCATATTTTGGAAAGTTCGTTCTACTTCACGATTCAAACAGGCTTAAGGGCCGACCACGACCGAAGGAGTTTTGAAACACTTACCCTATAAAGCCTAAGGGCTACATTACTTCAAGTTCGAGCAACCACTCACTTGATTACTAAGCCTAAGGGCTAACAATTATTCTGAGTTCGAGCAAAACACTCACTTGACCATAAAGCCTACGGGATGCAGTACTTCGGGTTCGAGTAAAACACTCACTCAACCATAAAGCCTATGGGCTACATTACTTCGCGTTCGACCAATCACTCACTCGATTACTAAGACTAAGGGCTAACAATTATTCCGAGTTTGAGCAAAACACTCACTCGACCATAAAGCTTACGGGCTGCAGTACTTTGAGTTCGAGCAACCACTCACTCGATTACTAAGCCTAAGGGCTAACAATTATTTCGAGTTCGAACAAAAAACTCACTCGACCATAAAGCCTACGGGCTACATTATTTCGAGTTCAAGCAATCACTCACTCGACTACTAAGCTTAAGGACTAACAATTATTCCGAGTTCGAGCAAAGCACTCACTCGACCATAAAGCTTGCGGGCTACATTACTTCGAGTTTGAGCAATCACTCACTCGACTAGTAATCCTAAGGGCTAACAATTATTCTGAATTCGAGCAAAGCAATCACTCGACCATAAAGCCTATGGGTTACATTACTTCGAGTTCGAGAAATCACTCACTCGACTGCTAAGCCTAAGGGCTAACAATTATCCCGAGTTCGAGCAAAGCACTCACTCGACCATAAAAGCCTACGGGCTACATTACTTCGCGTTCGAGCAATCACTCACTCGACTACAAAGCCTAAGGGCTAATAATTATTTCGAGTTCGAGCAAAACACTCACTCGGTTATAAAGACTACAAAAGTCCAAGTTCGAATTGCCTAAAGCCTCGAACTTATGAAAATTTTTATAAGGCATGAATGAAACAAAATCTTCACAAGGCATAAAATAAAATAGAGACAAGTTGGGGAAACAAATATCTTAATATATATATATATGATAGTATTTACAACATCCGATCAGGACCCTATACAAAAAATCAAAATGGGAAAAACCCTAATTATCTCCGGGGGCAGTCTCTTTTCCATCGGGATCCTCCCCACTCTCAGACCCACTTTTGCTCACATCATCATCGTCGTCGTCATCATCATCAGAGGCCAAGTCTCCAACATCAGCTTTAAGCTCTTTAGCCTTTTTTATTTCTTCGTTAAGATCGAAGCCTCGAGCATGGATCTCCTCGAGGATTTCCTTCCGAGATTGGCATTTGGCGAGTTTAGTAATCCAATATGCTCGAGTTTAGGCGGTCTCGACTACCTCTCTCGCCTGTACCTGAGCGGCTTCAGCATTGGCCCGATAAACAGCCACAAATGCATCTGCATCGGCCTTTGCTTGTTTGGCCTTGGCAAGTTCAGAAGCCAACCGAGCCTTGAACTTCTCTATTTTTCTTGCTTGAATCGAGTTTTTCGCCTTCAGGCCTTGAAGTTCACCTTCGGCCTATAATAAATGGGCTCGAGCAGCCTTCTTCTCTGCAGCAAAGCGGTCCATACCTTTTTTCCACTCCAAGGACTCCGCCTTTATCACATCGACCTCCTCATGGAGCTTCCCGATCAATTCAAGCTTTTACTACAGGTGTGAGACCGAAATATTAGCCATTGTCCCAGTATCGAGCCCAAGGATCTTTAATATTATCATTACCTGCTCGGTCTGATCTTGGTGAGCCTGGGCCAATTCAGCTCGAAGGTCCTTGATTTCCTTTTCCCTTTGCCCGATGAGGAGTTTAAGGGCGTTCCTCTCCTCCGTAACCCGTCGGAGTTCGGCCTCATACCAACGCAGCTCAGCTCGAGATCGAGAACATATTCTCGATGAACCGCTGCGGCCTATGAAGAAAGAAGAAATGAAGTTAGAAAAGAAAAACAAACATGAAGATAATACCAACGAGGTAAGTTAAGGCTAATCCGATTCAAAGCCTGCTGCACTCCGTGGAAAAGATCTAATGCATCACTAGGGCCGACAACATCCTCAATACCGGTAAATAGATCACGAAAAGGGTGCTCTCCCTCATGAGACCCGTCTACCTCAAGGGCCCCCAAAGCTTGGGCTTCCAGAATCGCCCCTTCAGAAAAGGCAGGGAAAGTGGGCGAGTCTCCGATTGCTACTGCCCCAAGTGAGTCACTTGGGGCGTTCTTTTCGGTTCGAAGAGAGTCAGGGATGGCCCCTTTAGACATATCCACCATTTGTTGACATCGATAGGAGGCATCCTTGATCTCCAATGACTCGGGGACCTTGCCTGAATCTTTCTCCGATATACCCTCAGTTCGAGGCGGAGCCTTATAAACCACCATGGATCCAGCTACATGTGGGGCATCGATGGTTTACTTCACTCAGGCCACCAGTACGGACCCGTCGTCTTCTTCTTCTTCCTCGTCTTCATTCCTTAGACGCCAAACTGATTCTTCGGTCAAAGGGATGGTATTCTTCCTCGGCTTACGGGCCGATCTCGCCTTTGATTTTGGATCTTCGAAAGTAGAGGTCCTTTTTCTCTTATTGTCCTTCACCGGTTTAGACACCGGGGCCGAAGGTTCTTCCTCGCCAGATAGGGGCCTCAAAACCGCATCTTTGCCCAGGCCTACACACAAAAAAATTAGTTAAGTATATGGAAGATATTTCATTCAAACTATCAAAGACATGAGAAAGAAGATTACCATGATTTTTGGCCTCCCATCGGCCCTTTGCCAAGTCACGCCACGAACGTTCGGCCTATGTAGAGGTCGAAGCCAGGTCCTGTACCCAGTTTTTAAGGTCAGGAACTACACCGAACATCCAAGGAACCGCTGCATCACAAAAAGGGATATCAACGAGAAAGAAACGAAGAGGAAAAACAATAGGGGATAATAGTAGAATTACACTTACGCTTCATGTTCCATTCTTCGGGGAATGGCATCTTTTCGGCTGGGATTAGGTCTGAAGTCTTTAACCGAATGAACTTGCCCATCCAGCCTCGATCCTTGTCCTCGTCTATGCTCGAGAACAGCATTTTGGTAGCCCGGCGCTGAAGTTTTATTAACCCGTCTCGGAAGAGGCAGGGGCTGTACAATCTAATGAGATGGTCGAGGGTGAAAGGCATCCCCTCGATTTTGTTCACAATGAAACGGATCGGAATAACGATCCGCCAAAAAGAAGGATAGATCTGTCCTGGGATTATTTGGTATAGACGGCAAAAATCGATGATAGTAGGGTTGAAAGGGCCTAACGTGAAAGGGTAAGTATACACACTTAAGAACCCTTCCACGTGAGTAGTAACATCTTCGTCGGGAGCCGGGATTATCACTTCTTGTTTCTCCAGGTTGAAATCTTTCTTTATCTGTTTAAGGTGCCCCTCGATTATCGAGCACATATACCTCAATATCGATTCGCATCGACCGGGAACCAACGAGCCTTTGTCGATCTTAAAATCATAGGTAAGAACACACGCCCCAGGAACACACTCCTCAGGCCTTGGCTCCACTGGTGTTTTGTCGGCGGCAGGCTGTGAAGAAGTGTTTTTTTTAGGGACGATTTTCGATATTTTCACCATTTTTGGATTTAAAGAAGGAAATAACAAAGATGTTGTGTTTTAAAGAAAGGTTTTGCAGTAAAAATCGCAGAAGAAAAATTTTGCAGACTTACAGATGAATTCAGAAGGTGCGAGAAAGAGATTAGAAAATTTGGAAATTAGAGATGTAAAAGTGATTAATGGTGAAAAAGGGGCTATTTATAGGTTGATCAATAGTGGTTCAATATCGATAGTGGCTGACCATCGTCTGACACGTATTAAATGCCTTGGTAAATTGAACCGACAAGATAGCTATTATGTATTTCATGATCGGGCTCGATGCAAACATCAGTATATATCTAATCGCACCATTAGAAAATAATGTCGTTTCTCGCTATATCCTTCCCGAAAAATGAGGGGACTATCTGTATACGGTCAAAACTAGTTAGTTCTTCGTACGAATTGGTCGAGATGGGAATATAGTGGATCGAAGAGCGTCTTCATAATATCAGGATGAGGTCCGAAGTCAGGTCATCGAGCTTCGAGTTCTAGGAACCGATCAATGTTGAGCTTGAAGTCATTATCGAGCTCGAATCCAAATCAAACTATGATGTGAAGCGAAGTTATCGAGCTTATGAGTCAGAGACCGACCAACACCGACCCTGAATCAATACCAGGCTCCAAGTCAAAATCGAGCTCGAGTCAATATCGACCTCGAGTCAATATCGACCTCGAGTCGATATCAAGCTCGAGTCAATATCGAGGTCATAGACAAGAATCATTGTAACCGCATTAGGGGAGGGAATCCTGGCGGGAATTAGCGAAAAGCTGATTTGTCATGGGTTTCCCACTATGTATTTTTAATTATATCTAAAGTAAGATCCCTCCACTATAAGAGGAATGATTATTGTTTCTGTAAGGGGATCCGAAAGACATTCATACATTGTAACAAAAATACTATTGACACATTCTTATATTGAAAGGTTAGTCTTTTGAGCCTCATTACTTCATCTTGTTTACTCATAAATTATCCTTCTTTCAACTGTGTTTATCTTTCATTCTTTACAGTCAAGATTTGATATTTCTACGTCCCTTTAAGATTTGTGTCAAGTTACACCACATACCCTTAGAACTACATACAAATTCAACTCTATCCATATTTTTAGGTAAACGCAGTTATAACAAAATTTGTATCTAAAAATATTATATTTTTTGTAACGACCCAACCGGTCGTTTTGAGATTTAGCGTTCCATTCGGTGGTTTGAAAATTTGAGTGGCTTCAAATTATGTATTATGACTTGCGTGTATGGTTGGTTTCAGTTTTCGGGCGGTTCGAGATTGATTTTGAAGAATGATTCTTGTTTTAGAAGCTTTAAGTTTTAAGAGTTCACTAAGGTCCGACTTTTAGATAAACGGACTCGGAATCGGATTTTAATTATTCCAATAGATTTGTATGATGATTTTTGGACATGCCCACAAAGTTTAGTTAAATTCCAATGAGTTTGGATAAGTTTGGCTTGTATGGTGATTGCTTTCGGTTTCGACGTCGATTTGAGCATAAAGGTTACCATATTGAGCAAACGATCTTTGATTCATGTTTCAACTAAACCATTATATTCGTATCGTAATTTTGAAACTATAGCAACTGGAATCATCAAGTTTCGACATCGTATGAAGAATTTATGGTGATTTTACTAAGAATTGGGTTGCAAAATATTTTAAATTAATTACAGAATTGGCACTGAATTCGTATTTAAAAAAGGTGCATTATTTCCAAATATTGAAACCAGCATATCTCCTTCATTATAAGGTCAAATGGAGTTATTCAAAAACCTAACTTGAGTGGAATTTTACAAGAAATCCATTGGAGGCATCAAAAGTGAGTTTCGGAATCGTTTGGCATAAGAAACGAGGCAGAACAACTGGGTAGAAGTATATAATATCGAGGGTTTGTTCATTTGGTCATATTTTGAGTTGGGGAGCTCGGATTTAGGCGATTTTGGAGGCTATTTTTACCACATGAATTGGGGTAAGTATTCTACTCGGTTTTGGTTATATTTTATGAATCCATTTTTGTTTTTGACATTTGATTGGTGATTTCAAAGTCAAATTTGGGGGGTTTTGTCTAAAATGTCATAAAGTGAATTTTTGAGTTTTGAACATCGATTCGGAGTCGGATTTGAGTGAAACTAGTATGGTTGGACTCGTAATTGAATGAGTTATCAGATTTTGTGAATTATTTTAGGTTCTGAGGTGCGACCTTGGGTTTGACTTTTTGGTTGACTTTGGAATTCTGATTAAAGATACGACCTTATCGATTGGGTTTGTTTCCTTTGGAATTATTTGATGTTCTTGAGTTGCTTTTGGCTAGTTTCGAGCCGTTTAGAGGTTGATACGCACGGGATGGAATTTCTAAAGTATTGTTTTCCTTGCTCGGTATTGTTTTGGCTTGTTTGAATTAGGTATCTTATCTAAATATGGTTGAGGTACTAATTGCCTGAATTATTTGTGATAGCTACGTGCTATAGGTGTGCACATGTGTAGGGTTTGAGCCCATGTGCTAACAGGGGTATTTATCATGCTCGGGTTGTGCTTAGGCTATGAAAAACCTAGTACTGACTGTTAAGCCGTAAGCTATGATATTTCTCATATTTGTAACATGGTGTGAACTATTTTATCCATGTTTGAGGCTACATAGAGGTTTAATCCATGAAAGAACTTGATAAATACTATTCTGTGATGAAATTGCTGATTTAAGCTACGATACCACACTTTGCACATGCATTCACTTTAGCATGTCATTTATACCAGTCCAGGAGCATGAGATTTGTTACTCATTCATCGCATACATGTATTCTTGTTTATTTGCTCCTGTGAGATATGATTGGACTGGATGCATGTGACCACGCCGGGCAGATTGTGTTGTTATGCCTGTGACCACGCTGGGTAGATTGTGTTGTTATGTTTGTGACTACGCCGGGCGGAGTGTTGTTATGCCTGTGACCATGCCGGGCGGATTATGTTGTTATGCATGTGATCATGCCGGGCGAATTATTTTGTTATGCCTGTGACCACACCGGACGCATTGTGAGTATCAACACATGAGTTGTCCGTGCAACACGTCAGTTGTCCGTGTGGATCCAGATACTGATATTATGGCACGTGAGTTGTCCGTGCAACACATGAGATATCCGTGCGATTGATATTTAGCTTGTGACCATGTCGGGTGGTTTATGATATTGAGCCTGTGACCACGCTGGGCTGGTAGCAAGTTGAATTGGTCGTGCTTGCGTGTGGATACGGATCCATCCCCTAGGGTCACCCTTTCATGTTTCTCTCTTGATGTTGTACACGCGGATTGTGAGAAGACGACGGGTTTCTAGTTGATATGAGCTCTGGGAGAGCTGGTTACTATATTTGGATCGGGTTGTGTGCCGCAATGGACTGATATTTGGTTATTGCATTTCATCTTTACTTGCAATTTCCTTGATTGTTTACTCGATTTACTTGCATAACTTACTTATATGCTGGATTGTTGACTGAGCAAAATATTTTAAACAAATAATTGTGAGCATCAAAGTGGTTTTACGTGAGATTTTCCTAATTGATTATATATTTGTTCTATACTTGTTGAAATTATGGACTGTACATGCATTTGTGAGTATCATTTATAGTTCTTTCTTCTTGTACCTCGACGAGGTTTCTTAGGATACTTATTGAGTACATGGGGTCAGTTGTACTCAAACTGCACTTCTGCACCTTGCGTGTAGATCTTGATGTTGATGATGTTGTGTAAGGCAAGGGCTGGCATCGAAGATGTACCTGCGTTCTAGTTATTGCTATCACTTGTCCTTGGTATCTTTAGTTCGAATTCTACTCATGTACATTTCAAACATATATTGTATTTATTTCATTTACGTTTTGTAAATCTAAGTCTTAGTGGCTCGTGACTTGTACTACTAGTCCTTAGAGAGTTGTATAAACCTTCAGTTATTTTATTTTTGACTCTCATCGCTATCACTATATTATGTTCTATTGTTATTTGGCTTACCTAGAGAGTTGGGTTAGGTGCCATCACGACGGGTTGGATTTTGGGTTGTGACAAGTTGGTATCAGAGCTCTAGGTTCATAGGTTCTACGAGTCATGGGCAAGTGTCTAGTAGAATCTTGCAGATCGGTATGATGACTTCAATACCTATCTTCAAGAGGCTATAGGGCATTTAGATAAACTTCACATATTTCTTTCCTTATCGTGCGGCATTGATTCATCTTGAAGCGTATCTTTTTGAATTACTTCCACTCACTCGTATGAGCATGTGAGCGCTCGGTATCAGCTGTACATCAACGGCTTGTGGATTTCATGGATGAGGTGCGGGATGTGTTTTCTGTGTTTGGGTGATGAGCCAGTCTGGAGGAATTGAGTCCCGGTTTGGACCGCAGTTTAGGCTCGGTAGTTTCAGTTGTGTGAACATGTGCTTTTGGATTTTTATGTCCAGTGGTGTCCCTATTAGTGGGACTAGTGGCTCGATGAGTGGTTGGATGGCTATATGATGAGTACGATGTGACTGCGGGATGTGTTCAGATGGTTTTAATGTGACGAGAAGAGTTTACTTGAGATGTGAAAATGACTATTTGATGCTCGATTTCTATAAATATGTCATACAGTCTTGAATTCTTTTGTGTTACTTCATTTGTGAAACGAAGTTTATTTTCATGTCTTGTTGATGAGTTCAGACTCAGGAAAATTAAGTGATTGTGTAGTAGTTGTGGTTGTAAAAGGGTAAAGAGAGATATCAGTTTGAGGCTAAGAAGGTGGGTTAGTACCTACGGGGTAATCTGCGGATGTGAGATCCTTATGATGTTGTGTGGAGGCTTTCATTTCTACCAATGGGTATAGGTATTACTATTTGAGTTTGGATTGGTTGTGAAAGTTGACCTGACCGTCACAAAGATGAATGCAAGCTTAGCAAATGATTTGAGGTATTATATGGTTTGTGTTACATGAGCTTGTGAAGGATTTAGTTGAATCTCACTATGGTATTATGGCAGTAATAGAGTATGGGCATTGTGAGTTATCGAGTATTCTGTTCCATGGCTTTCAGCCAAGTGGAAAAGTTTGCTATCGACGATTTGATTGCATGGTTAAGTGTTGTATTGGTTTCGGTATGAGGCATACTTGTGGATCGGTTATGACTTGCAGAGGCTAGTTTTGAGGATGACTTAAGCAAGGCAATTTCTGTATGCATGGTGTATTACACTTTATGGGTATATGAGAATCATGGAATGATTGAGTTGTTATTCGTGAAGGATGTAGTGCGCATAGAGTAGGTATTTGCTCGGTTGCGTTAAGGTGGGGTTACTTCTTTGGGTGTTGTCGTGCTAATGGGGCATATGTCGTTTGTCCTGTTTGGGCGGTGCAATTGAGATTTGAGCAGAGTGGATGACTCTCGAGAAGGTTCTAATAGATTCAAGATTTATATGTAGCAATTGAGAATTTTTTGGATTTGTATATGGCTAGAATATGAAATTTACATCTGATGGTGTCGAGACTCACGGTATTTATATATCATTATGGATTCTACATTTCAGTATCAAGAAGGTGAAGGAAACGACTTTAGATTCACAGAAGGTCTCTTTAGAGTGGGTGTCTCAGTTGTGGTACTTTTAGGGTGCTTAAGAGGGAATACAATGGCTTATGGGCCTTAGGGCGATGTGGTTTTATGCTAGGATCTCTTGTGGTGAGCTTTAGGTAAGGATCGTGGTGTTCTGGAAAGGAGAAGTGTCAACTTGAGGGTAATTTGGAAGGAACTCGGAGAAATATGACAGTTTGGTAGTAGGTTGGATCAGCATGGTAATGGATTAATTCTTTGGGTACTTATGATGTGGTGAGTCTCTACAGGTGTTTTGTGGTAATACTCTTAGGTTTGGCGACATGCATGGCTTGGTTGAGTTAGAGAGATTCAGTTCTGATGGCTTGGTTACGTGCAAATGGGTTTCGAAGAGTTCTCTATGATTTCTACCACGGTTTGAGATGGATATTTCCTATCGGCGTGAGGAGCATGGTGCGTATTGTAATTTTCTCCTAGATGGGATCAAATGGAAGGTTTTTGACTAGTCGAGTATGTATTATACCTGTGACTTCGAGTTGATTATGAGATTCTCGTGCTTTTCATATTATGGCATGATAGATATGGTGTGTTGTGTGGGATTGATATTTACATGTGCAAGGTCACAATTCAGTTTTAAAGGGAAGGTCATGAATTCTTAGACAACATGGATGGTTTTAGATAACTAGATGAATGTTATTCTTACTTGGTATTTCCTGAGAAGGGTGCGCATTTCAGAAGGCACACTATTTTGACTTACGGATGCTTCATTGGTATTGAGGTACTCGCCTGGTTGATCGACAGTTGATGTTTAGATTTTTATGTGGCATGGAAGAATTATAGAAGTATTTCTCGTAGGGATGATTATGTATGAGAGATGTGTTAGTTATTCGAGTGGTGGATTTGGGATCGGCTATGGTGATTCATGTTCTCTATGGGTTTGGAGACTGGGAGTTCTCAAAAGCAGATTATTTCGGGGTTACGGACTGTGAAGATGTGGCCAAAGTTAGCTAGAGTATAGTACGTGCTATGGTTAGGTCATTGTCGACTTTTGGAGAGCTATTTATCCAATTGGGGATGACCGAAGTTGATTTGGGAGCCCATGGGTAGGCCCGAGGAGGATGTGTATTTCATACTGGGTCGAATTTATTGACTCAAAACTGTCAGTGTCGAGGGGTGTGCCATTCGGTTAGAGTTGAGCTTGTCCGTGTTCAGATATGTTCTATATGTTACTCTTCTATGCTACGAAGAGTTGTGATTTGTTGGTTATATGCACACATGGTGCGGTTCTGTTTGGGCCTTGTAGCGGAATTCGAGTGAGATGGTGATTTGGGTGTGGAATGGTTGATTGCGCCTTGGTTATGTTCTTTTCGGGTTGTGATATATTGTGTTATTTTCTTTTCCATGGTTATGGTCATACACTTCATGTAGTTGATGTCAAATTACGTGTGGTTGTTGTTTATGAGCATTATGGCTTGAGGTATTCCATTTAGACTAATGTTTGGATGGTGTCAAGCATTGCAGCTGGGTTATGTTGGATATGATCCTTTGTGATAAGATTTGTGTGTCTTGGTTCTACTATGTGTGATGGGTTCATAATATTACGTTGTGGTGGTACTTGTTGAGCTTGCGGGACGGTTCTCGCATTGAGTCATTTTTCCTTGTTTGAGTACACTTGAATTGTTGCTTATTGGTACACATATTGCACGATTTGTGGTTTTAGGTTGTATTTGTATGGCATGTCAATAACATAGTTGTGTTTGATGAGATAAGGTCATTAGACCTAGAATGGATACTATCGGATTTGATTACGGTATGTTTGGAAGAATAATATCGGAAGTCGGCTTAGGATTTGGTTTTGGTTCTTGTCGGATGAGAGAGAGCTCCATGAATTGTTAATCTGATGAGTGGTTATGCATTTCTGTGTGTTGCTTTCATCATCGTCAATGTACGAAGTTTTTGGAACGAGGTTTTATTTGATACGAGGTTTATTATCAGTACCGAGTTTGTTTTGAACATCTACTGTGAGCGAAATTATTGCTACGAGTATGCGAGATATGTGGTATATCATATGATTACATCTTAGGTTATGGTTATGACTTGATACAGCTTGATCAGAGATATACGATGTATAGATGCAACAATCGGGTCATATAATGAGTTCTGGATGTTGGGGATTTGGGTTTTAAGGTTTATGGACTAAGGTTGAAGTAAGGATCCTCTGTTAGGTGGTATTTTCGGGCCTATATGGATTAGTGTGACGTGGAAACACCCGTGTTTATGTGTATGGTGAGGATATATAGCGATTTGATGGCTTTGAAACGACTCTTGGCATGTTCGAGGACGAACGTATGTTTAAGTGGGGGAGAATGTAACGACCCGTCCGGTCGTTTTGATCTTTAGCATTACATTCAATGGTTTGAAAATTTGAGTAGCTTCATAGTATATATTATGACTTGCGTGTATGGTTAGTTTTGGTTTTCGAGTGGTTCGTGATTTATTTGGAAGAATGATTCTCGTTTTAGAAGTTTTAAGTTGGAAGAGTTCACCAAGATTTGACTTTTGGATAAATGGACTCGGAATCAGGTTTAATTATTCCAATAGGTTTATATGATAATTTTGTAGATGTACACAAAGTTTAGTCAAATTCCGATGAGTTTAGGATAAGTTTGGGTTGTATGGTGATTGCTTTCGGTTTCGACATCGATTTGAGCATAAAGGTTACCATATTGAGCAAACGATCTTTGATTCATGTTTCAACTAAACCATTATATTCGTATCGCAATTTTGAAACTATAGCAACTGGAATCAACATGTTTCGACATCGTATGAAGAATTTATGGCGATTTTACTAAGAATTGGGTTGCAAAATGTTTTAAATTAATTACAGAATTGGCATTGAATTCGTATTTAAAAAATGTGCATTATTTTCAAATATTAAAACCAACATATCTCCTTCATTATAAGGTCAAATAGAGTTATTCAAAAACCTAACTTGAGTGGAATTTTATAAGAAATCCATTGGAGGCATCAAAAGTGAGTTTAGGAATCGTTTGGCATAAGAAACGAGGCAGAACAACTCGGTAGAAGCATATAATATTGAGGGTTTGTTCATTTGATCATATTTTGAGTTGGGGAGCTCGGATAGGTGATTTTCACCACATGGATTGGGGTAAGTGTTCTATACTCAGTTTTGGCTTTCATGAATCCATCTTCGTTTGTGACATTTGACTGATGATTTCAAAGTCACATTTGGGGGGGGGGAGGGGTTATCTAAAATTTCATAAAGTGAATTTTTGAGTTTTGAACGTCGATTCAGAGTCGTATTTGAGTGAAACTAGTATGGTTGGACTCATAATTGAATGGGTTGTCGGATTTTATAAATTTTATCAGGTTCCGAGGTACGGGCCCAGGTTTGACTTTTTGGCTGACTTTGGGCTTTTGATTAAAGATTCGACCTTTATCGATTGGGTTTGTTTCCTTTGGCATTATTCGATGTTCTTGAGTCTCTTTTGGATAGTTTTGAGCCGTTTGGAAGTTGATACGCGCGAGATGGTATTTCTAGAATATTATTTGGCTTGCTCGGTATTGTCTTGGCTTGTTTGAGGTGAGTATCTTACCTAACTTGGTTGAGGCACTAGTTGCCTGAATTATTTGTGATAGCTACGTGCTATAGATGCGTACATGTGTAGGGTTTGAGCCCATGTGCTAACATCGGGGGTATTTATCCAGATCGGGTTGTGCTTAGGCTATGAAATCCTAGTATTTACTATTAAGCCTTAAGCTATGATAGTTATCATATTTGTAACATTGTATGAACTATTTGAGCCATGTTTGAGGCTACATAGAGGTTTAATCCCTGAATGAACTTGATAAATGCTATTCTGTGTTGAAATTACCGATTTGAGCTACGATAGCACACTTTACATATGCCTACACTTTAGCATGTCATTTATACCAGTCCAGGAGCATGAGATTTGTTACTCATTCATCACATACATGTATTCTTATTTATTTTCTCCTGTGTGATATGATTGGAATGGATGCATGTGATTATGTTGGGAAGATTGTGGTGTTAAGCTTGTGACCACGCCAGGTAGATTGTGTTATTATGCATGTGACTTTACCGGACGGATTGTGTTTTTATGCCTATGAGCATGCCGGACGGATTGTGTTGTTTTGCCTGTGACTATGTCGGGCGAATTATTTTGTTATGCATGTGACAACGTCGGGCGAATTGTGAGTGTCGGTACGTGATTTGTCCGTGCAGGATATGAGTTGTCCGTGCAGTTGATATTGAGCATGTGACCACGTCGGCCGGTTAATGATATTGAGCCTGTGACCACGCCGGGCTGGTAGCACGTTGAATTGGCCGTACTTGCATTTGGATACGGATCCATCCCCTTTGGGTCACCCTTTCATGTTTCTCTCTTGATGGTGTACACGCGAATTGTGAGAAACTGACGGGTTTTTGGTTGATGTGAGCTCTGGCAGATCTGGTTACTATATTTGGATCGGGTTGCATGCCGCAACAGAGTGATATTTGGTTATTGCATTTCATCTTTACTTGTAATTTTCTTAGACTGTTTACCTGATTTACTTGCATAACTTCCTTATATGCTGGAGTGTTGACTGAGCAAAATATTTTAAACAAAGAATTGTTAGCATCAAAGTGGTTTTACGTGAGATTTTCCTAATTGATAATATATTTGTTCTATACTTGTTGAAATTATGGATTGTACAGGCATTTGTGAGTATCATTTATAGTTCTTTCTTCTTGCATCTCGCCGAGATTAATTGGGATATTTAATGAGTACATGGGGTCGGTTGTACTCATACTACACTTCTGCACCTTGCGTGCAGATCTTGGTGTTGATGATGTTGTGTATGACAAGGGTTGGCATCGAAGATGTACCTGCGTTCCAGTTATGGCTATCACTTGTCCTTGGTAGCTTTAGATTCGAATTCTGTTCATGTACATTCCAAACATATGTTGTATTTATTTCATTTCAGTTTTGTAAATCTAAGTCTTAGTGGCTCATGACTTGTACTATCAGTACTTGGGGAGTTGTATAAAAATACAGTAATTTTATTTTTGACTCTCATCACTATCGCTATATTGTGTTCTATTGTTATTTAGCTTACCTAGCGGGTTGGGTTAGGTGCCATCACGACGGGTTGGATTTTAGATCGTGATATTTTTAGCCGCCTACATATTCTTAGAATAGTTTCTCGGGTAATAAAACAAAAATAAAGTATACAAAAAGCTACTTTTAGTTATTCTACTATTAAAGTACAGTTATTGTATTCTACTCTTAAGATTACAAAATTTGTGATAAAGTCAAACATCCTCACTTTTTCTAGTTTTTTTTGTATTTTGTCGGCATAAATACTTTTGTCCTTTTATTTTATGAGTTTTTAAATAGACGATGTTGTATTACCCTGGAACACAAGTTATGATTCAAATGGACAATAGGATAGGAATACCATATTTATAAGTAACAAGAGAAAAGTTGAACTTGGTCCGCATGTTATTGAGAAATGATAATTTTTTATTTTAATGAACATCTAATTTGATTTTTAATTCGTAGAATGACTTTTTTATCTGTTCATGTCACGGTCAGGAATTTCCACCTTCGCGATCGTAATGACGACTAACATTTCAATCACTAGGCAGGCCAACGTTAGAGAAATTCTTAAACCAATTTCTTCAAACATTTCAAATAAATAAACCAATTAAACTTAGATAAAACTAAAATGAAGTACCAAGTAGCATAATAACCAGAATATTTAAATACAACCCGGATCTGGAGTCACAAGTACACAAGTTTCTAGAGATTCCACAAATATAGTCTGAAATAAATACAATTGTTTCGAATGAAATGAACAGTAAATAAGGAAAGAGGAAGGGGACTTCAAGGTCTACGGATGCCAGCAGATCTACCTCGAGTCTCCAAATATGCCAATCCGAGCTAATGCACCTCACATACAGCTAGGACCAGTACCAAAGTATGCATAAGAAGTGCAGAGTGTAGTATGAGTACAACCAACCCAATATACTCTGTAAGTATCGAGCCTAACCTAGACGAGATAGTGACGAGGCTATGACACGATACCCACGCAAAAACAATATATACAAACGAAGATATACATGCAACATAACAACAAATAGAGATTAAACGTGTACGATTGGGAGGGGAACCATCAACCAATGAAAACAGAAAACATAATGAATAAAGATGGCGCGGCATCACCCATCGTACTTTTACTCTCAACCTCATCATAAAATAATAATAATGGCACGGCATCACCCTTTGTGCTTTTACTTTCAACATCACCATGAAATAATAATAATGGCACGGCATCATCCTTCGTGCTTTTACTTTTAATCTCTCCATGAAATGATAAATACGGTATCACCCTTCGTGCTTTAACTCTCTTTCTCACCATGTATTAATTGGTAAATGAAGCAATAAATGGCACGGCATCACTTTTCGTGTTTTAACACTCTTCCTTACCATGTAGCAATGAATATAGATATTTGAGAGATACAATAAGAAAAAATAAACTTTACGTTAACAATAGTTCCAAAATACTAAACCTCAACTTCCAACAATACTTAATCATCACAAATAGTTCATAAATATGGAAAGAACGGTCAATTAAGTAATAAACTAGTCTAAGCATGGATATCATAATCAAAGAAGACAATAAATTATAAGGAAACAAGTCTCACCCGCATACTTTAATCCAACAACAACGCATAGGTACTCGCCACCTCACATATACCGTATACCCACACATTTAAACACGTAGCAAATAGACAAACAAGTCCTAATCCCTCAAGCCAAGGTTAACCACGACACTTACCTCGCTGCGCAATCGACTCAAAGTCCAACCACGGCCTTGCCTTTCGAACAAGCCTCCGAACCAACCAAATCTAGCAAATTATTAACCAAACAATTCAAAATAAGCCTTAGGAACTACCAAGGAATAAAAGAACTTTAATTTAGGTCATTATTGAAAAAGTCAACAAAAAGTTAACCTCAGGTCCGCTTGGTCAAAACACAAAATTCTGACCAAAAGCCGATTACCCATTCACCCCCGAGCCCGGTTATGTAATTTGATTTGAAATCCGACCTCAATTCGAGGTTTAAATTCTAATTTTACAAAAAATTCTAATTCTACCCAAATCCCCAATTACTAACATGAAAATCCTAGATTTAAGGTTGACATTTTATGAAATATAGTGGGTAATTGAAAGGAAGTAGGTTAGCGTCACTTACCAATAAATTAATGATGAAAAGCTCTTGGAAAAATCGCCTCTAAGGTTTTTAGGGTTGAAAATTTGAAAGAATGAACCAAACTCCCGTCTAATTTGGCTTTTGACCAGGCGTAGATGTCACAATTGCGACCTGGGATTCGCAATTACGAACGCCGCAAATGCGAGAAACCAGTCCCCCATCCCATGCTCGCAAATGCGAAGTCTTCTTCGCAAATGCGAGGATCACAAATGCGAGGCTCGCAAACAGAAACTAGAAGCAAAAAGACATCAGCTATGATTCTAAATCCAAATCCACACCGTAACTTATCCGAAACTCACCCGAGCCCTCGAGGCTCCAAATCAAACATGCACACAAGTCCAAAGATATCATATGAACTCGCTCGCATGATCAAAACACCAAACTAATACCTAGAACTACGAATCGGACACCAAAACGAATGAAATTTTCAATGAAACTTAAGTATTTTCATTTTAACAACTGGACGTCCGAATTACATCAAATCAACTCCGTTTTGCACCAAATTTTGCAGACAAGTCTTAAATATAGTAATGAACCTATACCAAGCTTCGGAACCAGAATTCGAACCAGGTAGCAACAAAGTCAAAGTTTGGTCAAATTCATAAATTCTCTAAACCTTTAAACTTTAATTTTTTAGCAAATTGCGATAACGCGAGCTAGGGACCTCCGAATACGATTTCGGGCATACGCCCAAGTACCAAATCACAATACGGACCCACCGGGACCGTCAAAATATGCATCCAGGTCCGTTTGCTCAAAACATTAACCTAAGTCAACGCAATTAAATTTTTAAAGAACGAATTCACATTTTAATCAGTTTTTCACATAAAAGCCTTTTGGAAAAAGACATGGAATGCGCATGCGAATCGAGGAAGGCCAAAAGGAGCTATTTAAGGCTTTGAAACACAGAATTTAGGAGTTAAAGCTCTAGATGACCTATCGGGTCATCCCATTCTCCACATATAAAACACACGGTCGTCCTCAAACGGACATACAAAAGTACCTGGACTGGTGAGAATGTGTGGATATCTACTACACATGTCCGACCCAGACTCCCAAGTAGCTGTGTCGGCCATCTGACCTCTCCACTGCACTCAAACTTAAGGGTAACTATTTGACCTCAACTGTCAAATTTGCCAGGCTAGAATAAACACCGGCTCCTCCTTACAAGTCAAATCTTTGTCCTACTGGACTGAGCTGAAATCTAACACATGGGACGGATTACCATGATACTTCCGGAGCATGGACACATGGAACACCGGATGGACTGATGATAAACTAGGTAGCAATGCGAGCTTGTAGGCTACCTCACCCACTCTCTCAAGAATCTCAAAGGGTCGGTATACCTAAGGTTCAACTTGCCCTTCTTTTCGAACCTCATCACACCCTTCATGGGTGAAACCTGGAGCAAAACTCTCTCTCCGACCATGAATGCAACATCACGAACTCGACGGTTGGCATAACCTTTTTTTCTAGACTGAGCTGTACGAAGTCGATCCTGAATAACCTTGACCTTATCCAAGGCATCCTGTACCAAATTTGTACCTAACAACTGAGCCTCCCCCGGCTCAAACCATCCAACT
>AWOL01S0137200.1:24874-45296 GCA_000715115.1 Nicotiana otophora
GAGTTTTCCTACAACAATAGCTACTAGTAGAGCATTCAGATGGCTCCTTATCCGAGGCATCCTGTACCAAATTTGTACCTAACAACTGAGCCTCCCCCGGCTCAAACCATCCAACTGGCGATCGACATCGCCTCCCGTATAATGCCTCATAAGGAGCCATCTGAATGCTCTACTAGTAGCTATTGTTGTAGGAAAACTCTACAAGTGGCAAGAATTGATCCCAAGAACCCCCGAAATATATAGCACAAGCGCGAAGCATACCCTCCAATATCTGAATAGTGCGCTCGGACTGTCCGTCCATCTAGGAATGAAATGATGTGCTCAACCCAACCTGTGTGCCCAACTCACGTTGTATTGCCCTCCAGAAGTACGAGGTGAATTGCGTACCTCAATCAGAAATGATAGACACGGGCACACAGTGAAGATAGACGATCTCGTGGATGTAGATCTCAGCCAACCATTCCGAAGAATAGGTAACTGCCATAGGAACGAAATGTGCTGACTTGGTCAGCCTATCCACAATGACCCATACCGCATCGAATTTCCTCTCAGTCCGTGGGAGTCCAACAACAAAATCCATAGTGATATACTCCCACTTCCACTTAGGAATCTCTAACTTCTGGAGCAAACCACCAGGTTTCTGATGTGCGTACTTTACTTGCTGACAATGTAGACACTGAACTACATATGCAACTATATCCTTCTTCATCCTCCTCCACCAATACTATTGCCGCGAGTCCTGATACATCTCGGCGGTGCCCGGATGAATAGAATACTGGGAATTGTGGGCCTCATCAAGAATCAACTCACGAAGTCCATCTATATTGGGCACACAAATACGACCCTGAATCCTCAAAAACCCATCATCTCTAATGATAACCTGCTTGGCACCACCGTGTCGCACTGTGTCCCTAAGGATAAGCAAATGAGGGTCATCATAATGTCGCTCTCTGATGCGCTCATACAAGTAAGATTAAGCGACTGTACAAGCTAGAACATGATTGGGCTCTGAAACTTCTAACCTCATGAATTGATTGGCCAAAGTCTGAACATCTGATGCAAGGGGTCTCTCACCCACTGGAATGTACGCAAGGCTACCCATACTCACTGCCTTTCTACTTAAGGCATCGGCCACCACATTGGCCTTTCCGGGGTGGTACAAAATGGTAATATCATAGTATTTCAAAAGCTCCAACCACCTCCTCTGCCTCAAGTTGAGCTCCTTTTGCTTGAACAAATATTGTAGACTCCGATGATCCGTGAATACCTCACACGACACGCCGTAAAGATAGTGCCTCCAAATTTTCAACATATGAATGATGGTTGCCAACTCTAAGTCATGAATAGGGTAATTCTTCTCATAAACCTTCAACTTTCGTGACACATATGCGATCACCCTGCCATCCTACATCAATACTGCACCGAGCCCAATACAAGATGCATCACAATACACCGTGTAAGATCCTGAACCTATGGGCAACATCAACAACAACGCCATAGTCAAAGCAGTCTTGAGCCTCTGAAAGCTCAACTCACACTCGTCTGACTATCTGAACGGGGTACCCTTCTAGGTCAATCTTGTTAATGGGGATGCTATGGATGAAACCCCTCCACGAATCAGCGGAAATACCCCGCCAAACCCAGGAAACGCCTGGTCTCTGTAGCTGAAGTGGGTCTAGTCCAGTTCTGAACTACCTCAATCTTCTTAGGATCTACCTTTATGCCCTCTGCCGATACGACGTGCACCAAGAAGGCGACTGAGTCTAAACAAAACTCGCACTTTGAAAACTTGGTATATAACTGGTTGTCTCTCAGAATCTAAAGTACAATTCGAAGATGATGCACGTGCCCCTCTTGACTACGAGAGTAGATCAACATATCATCAATAAATACAATTACGAAGGAATCCAAGTAGGGCTTAAACACCCGGTTCATCAAATCCATAAATGTTGCTGGGGCATTTGTCAACCCAAATGACATCACTAGAAACTCATATGCCCATACGGAGTTCGAAAAATTGTCTTAGGAACATTGGATGTCCTAATCTTCAACTGATGGTAGCCAGACCTCAAATCAATCTTCGAAAACACCTTGGAACCCTGAACCTGTTCAAATAAGTCATCAATCATCGGCGATGGAAACTTATTCCTGATGGTGACTTTCTTCAACTGCCGATAATCTATGCACATCCTCATCGACCCATCTTTCTTCTTCACGAACACACGGGCGCACCCCAGGGCGAGACACTAGATCTAATGAAGACCTTATAAAGCAAATCTTGCAACTTCTCCTTCAATTCTTTCAATTCTAGCGAGACTATACGGCATGGCAGAATAGAAATGGGCCGAGTGCCCAGAGACAAATCAATACAGAAGTCAATATCTCTGTCAGGTGGCATCCCCAGCAGATCTGTAGGAAACACCTTTGGAAACTCACGAACAACTGGTACTGAATCCATGGAAGGAACCTCCGTACTAGAATCGCGAACATAAACCAAATAAGCTAGACACCCTTTCTCGACTATACGTCGAGCCTTCACATAAGAGATAACCCTGCTAGTAGAATAGCTATAAGTCCTCCTCCATTCTAATCGAGGCACCCCCTGCAAGGCTAAGGTCATCGTCTTGGCGTGATAATCTAATATAGCATGACAAGGTGACAGCCAATCCATAACCAAGTTGATATCAAAATCTACCATGTCAAGAAGTAGGAGATCTACGCTAGTCTCGAGACTCCCAATGGCAGCCACACACGAGAGATAGACACGATCTACAACAATAGAATCTCCCACAGGTGTGGACACATGCACAGGAGAACTCTCAAAATCACGAGGTACAACTAGATATGAAGCAAAATAGGATGACACGTAGGAATAAGTAGAGCCCGGATCAAATAGAACTGAAGCATATCTATGGCAAACTAGAACAATAACTGTGGTGACAACGTCAGATGACTCAGCCTCAGACTAGCTGGGAAAGTATAACATTAGGGATGGGGCCCACCACTCTGAACCACGTCCCTGGGACGGCCTCTAACTGGCTGGCCCCCACCTCTAGCGGCCTGACCTCCACCTCTAACGGCTTGACCTCCACCTCTGGCTGCCTGACCTCTGCCTCTGGCTGGCTGAGCGGGCGGTGAAGCAACCAGTGTTGGAACCATGGCACGAGAACCATGTTGTTGTGTGCTGCCCAATGCCCGAGGGAAAAATCTAGCAATATGCCTCGGAACACCACAAGTATAACAGGCCCTCGGTTGTTGTGACTGCTGACTCTAGAACCAACCCTGTCGACCTGGGTAACCACCCTGAAAACTCTGGAGTGCAGGTGCACTAATAGGAGTTGATGGTGCACTGTAGGCTAGTTGATCGGGATGAGACACATAAGGGACATGACTATCGGAAGCACTGTGAGACGCTTGGAGCGCTGAATGAAATTTGCCTGGGAGGATGGCCTCTACCAAAAGCACCCCTGCCTCCAGAGGAGTCACCACTAAACCCACTGAAATGATGAGGCCTCTTATCAGATCCCTGCCCCCTCTCCTGAGCAAGTACCATCTCGATCCGTCTAGCAACATTTGCAGTCGTTTGCAAGGAAATATCGCCCCCAGTCTCCTTGGCCATCTGTAGCTTGATAGTGTAGGTGATTCCATCAATAAATCTCCTCACCCTCTCCCTCTCAGTAGGAAGCAAGATAAAGGCATGACGAGCTAGATCCACAAAAATGGATTTCATACTGAGTAACAGTCATACTGCTTTGTTGGAGACGCTCAAACTACCTACGGTAATCCTTTCTCAGTGTGACAGGGTAGGAACTTCTCTAGAAATAGCTGAGAGAACTGATCCCAAGTAAGAGCAGGCGACCCAGCTAGTCTGGTCAACATAAAATCTCTCCACCACCTCTTGGCGGAACCCGTCATCTGAAAACATGGCAAAATCGACCCCATTGGTCTCAACTATACCCATGCTCCGCAGGACCTCATGGAAGTGGTCAAGATAATCTTGTGGGTATTCAGAAGGTGCACCACTGAAGTGAACTGGAAAGATCTTAGTAAACTTGTCCGATCTCAATAAAGCCTCAGAAGACATAGCGGGCCTATCACCGGTTGAACTGCTCCAACCGGCGGGGCTGCTGGAGTCTGATACTGGGGAGCCATCTGCTCCGGAGTGTTAGTAGTGGGAGTTTGTGCTCCTCCCCCAGCCTGAGAGATGGTCGGTGATACCGAAAATGTACTGGCCTGGGTCACACTCTCCATAAGGCCCACCAAATGGACTAGAGCATCCTTAAGGACTGGAGTAGCTATGAACCCCTCCGGGACCTGAGCTGGTCCAACGGGTACAGTCTGAGATGGAACCTCCTAATCACAATCCACCTGAGGCTGCATTGTTGGTGCTTCTGCTCGAACTCTAGGCTGAGCTCTGCCTCTGCCTCGGCCTCTGGCGTGACCTCGGCCTCGACCCCTGCCCCTCGTAGGAGCTTCCACTGGGGGCTCCGGTTGTTGTCCAGCTGAAGATGTAGTACGTGTTCTAGCCATCTCAAGATAAAAAGAATAGAATAGTTCGATTATCATTGATAGAATAAAATCGCACAACAGAGAAGAATAAGAGTGAAATTGTTCCTAAACTCCATAGCCTCTGGAAGCTAAGTACAGACGTCTCCGTACTGATTCTCTACTCTACTAAGTCTGCTCGTGACTTGTGAGACCTAGGCAACCTAGTGCTCCGGTACCATCATGTCACAAACCGGAATTCCTACCTTCGGGGCCGTGATGGCGCCTAACATTTCACTCGCTAGGCACGCCAACGTTAGAGAAATTCTTAAACCAATTTCTTAAAACAATTTAAATAAATAAACCAATTAAACTGAGATGAAACTAAATGAAGTACGAAGTAGCATAATAACCAGTATATCTAAATACAATCCGGTTCTGGAATTACAAGTACACGAGCTTCTAGAGGTTCTATAATTAGAGTCTGAAATAAATACAACTATTTCGAATGAAATGAACAGTAAATAAGGAAAGAGGAAGGGGACTTCAAGGTCTGCGGATGCCATCAGATCTACCCTGAGTTTCCAAATATGCCAATCTGAGCTAATGCACCTCACGTACAGCTGGGACCAGTACCAAACTCTGCACAAGAAGTGCAGAGTATAGTATGAGTACAACCGTCCCAATGTACTCCGTAAGTGTCGAGCCTAACCTCGACGAGGTAGTGACGAGGTAGTGACGAGGCTATGACAGGACACCCATACAATTAAACATGTACAAATGAAGATATACTTGCAACATAACAACAAATAGAGATTAAACATATACGATTGGGTGGGGACATGCGAAGGGGGGTACAAAATACGATAACTACAACAGGAAATGACCACATGAGACAGTCAAATAACCCATCAACCAATGAAAATAGATAAACATAATGAATAAAGATGGCACGGTATCACCCATCGTGCTTTTACTCTCAACCTCACCATGAAATAATAATAATGGTACGGCATCACCCTTCGTGCTTTTACTTTCAACCTCATCATGAAACAATAATAATAGCATGGCATCATCCTTCGTGCTTTTAATTTTAACCTCTCCATGAAATGATAAATAAGGCACAGCATCACCCTTCGTGCTTTAACTCTCTTTCTTACCATGTATTAATCAGTAAATGAAGCAATAAACGGCACGACATCACCCTTTATGCTTTAACACTCTCTCTTACCATGTAGCAATGAATATAGACATTTGGGAGATAGAATAAGCAAGAATAAACTTTACGCCAACAACGGTTCCAAAATACCAAACCTCAACTTCCAAAAATACTCAATCATCACAAATAGTTCATAAATGTGGAAATAACGATCAATTAATTAATAAACTAGTCGAAGCATGGATATCATAATCAAACAAGACAATAAATTACAAGGAAATAAGTCTCTCCCGCATGCTTTAACCCAACAACAATGCATAGGTACTCGTTACCTCACATATACATTGTACCCACACATTTAAACACGTAGCAAATAGGCAAACAAGCCCTAATCCCTCAAGTCTCTCCCGCATGCTTTAACCCAACAACAACGCATAGGTACTCGTCACCTCACATATACGTTATACCCACATATTTAAACACATAGCAAATAGGCAAACAAGTCCTAATCCCTCAAGTCAAGGTTAACCACAATACTTACCTCGCTCCGCAATCGACTCAAAGTCCAACCACGGCCTTGACTTTCGAACAAGCCTCCGAACCGACCAAATCTAGTAAATTATTAACCAAACGATTCTAAATAAGCCTTAAGAACTATCCACGAATGAAAGAGCTTCAATTTAGGTCATTATTGAAAAATTCAACAAAAAGTCAACCCCGGACCCGCTTGGTCAAAATCCGAAATTCGGACCAAAACCTGATTACACATTCACCACCGAGCTCGGTTGTATAATTTATTTCGAAATCCGACCTCAATTCGAGGTCTAAATTTTAATTTTACAAAAATTCCTAATTCTACCCAAATCCCCAATTTCTATCATGAAAATCCTAGATTTAAGGTTGAAATCTTATGAAATGTAGTGGGTAATTCAAAGAAAGTAGGCTAGAGTCACTTACCAATGAATTGAGGAAGAAAAGCTCTTAAAAAAATCGCCTCTAAGGTTTTTAGGGTTGAAAATTTGAAAGAAAGAACCAAAATCCCGTCTAACTCAGCTTTTGACCAGGCACAGATGTCGCAATTGCAACCTGGGGTTCGCAATTGCGAACCTCGCAAATGCGAGATTTTCTTCGCAAATGTGAAACAACCCACACCTTTGCTATCATCGCATTTGCGATGACTTGTTCGCAAAAGCGAACTGGGCCTTAACGCAAATGTGACCAAATTGATCGCAATTGTGAACTAGCTTCCCCCTAGTCCTCATCGCAAATGCGAATCTGCATCTATCGCAAATGCGGCAGAGTACTCGCAAATATGAGAAATCAGCCCCCTAGCCCATACTCGCAAATGCGAAGTCTTCTTCGCAAATGCGAGATCTGCAACAAAAACCAGAAGCAAAAAGGCATCAGCTATGATTCTAAGTCCAAATACACCTTATAGCCAATCTGAAACTCACCCGAGCTCTCGGGGCTCCAAACCAAACATGCACACAAATCCAAAAATATCATACGAACTCGCTCGCGCGATCAAAATATCAAAATAATACCTAGAACTACGAATCGGACACCAAAACGAATGAAATTTTCAATAAAACTTAAGAATTTTCATTCTAACGACCGGACGTCCGAATCATGTCAAATCAATTCCGTTTTGCACCAAATTTTGAAGACAAGTCATAAATATAGTAATGAACCTATACCAAGCTTAGAAACCAGAATTCGGACCCGGTAGCAATAAAGTCAAATTTTGGTCAAATTCATAAATTCTCTAAACCTTCAAACTTCAAATTTTTAGCAAATTGCGATAACCCGAGCTAGGGACCTCCGAATTTGATTCCGAGCATACCCTCAAATCCCAAATCACGATACGGACCCACCGCGACCGTCAAAATATAGATCTGGGTCTGTTTTCCCAAAATGCTGGCCAAAGTCAACTCAAATGAATTTTTAAGACACGAATTCACATTTTAATCAGTTTTTCACATAAAAGACTTTCGGAAAAATAGACAAACTGCGTACGCAAATCGAAGAAGGCTAGAAGAAGCTATTTGAGGCTTCAAAATACAGAATTTAAGGGGTACAGCTCTAGATGACCCATCGGTTCATCACAGTTCAACTAAATTTTTTTCACTTTGTTTTGGCCTTTACTTTGCACGTGTATCTGCCGTCAATGATACCAGAAATTCTATCTAAAGGTACTAAATTTTTAGCAGTATACATATTCTTAGAATATTTGCTAAGGTTATAAAATGTATATTATAATATACAAAAAGTTACCTCTAGTCATTCTACTCTTAAAATAATTATGAGGACTGTTATTATACGTATTTGGTTTATATTTAAGACGACCAAATTTGTGGTAAAAATCAAATATCTTCAACATTTTTAGTTTCTTTCTTTATTTTACCTTTGGAGCAACTACTTATATCCTCTTCGTTAGTGAACTTTTAGCAAGAAACATTATTTTATTACTTTTGACATAATTTATGAATGAAAGGAACAAAAGGGTGAGTGCCATGTTATATAGGTAATAATTAAAAAATATAAATTTTGTCTGCCAGTCATTGACAAATACACTAACTGTCTAACTCTGTTCCTTGTGAATTCTAATTTGATTTGTGATTCATAGAATTGGTTTTTTGGCTTTGCTTTTTTGGCTCTGCTTCAACTGATTTATGTTTTTTTAATTTGGTTTGCCTTTTCATTATATTGCTAATCACCGTGCACGTCTCTGGCACGTTTATCTCTTGTTAATTACAACAAAATTTGTATTTAAAAGTACTAAATTTTTAGTTATATACACATTCTTAGGACATTTACTTACAACAACAACACAAACCTTTGATCCCATAAATGGGGTCTTAGGACATTTACTTGGGTTAATAAAATGAAAACTAAAGTGGGACATTTACTTGGGTTAACAAAATGAAAACTAAAGTGTACAAAAAGTTATCTCTAGTCATTTGAAGTTTATACACATTCTTTACTAAACCAAGCGATCACCAAAGCCTTTTAATTCTTATAAATAATACAACAGATCTTTGATGATAATGCTTTCTCTTTTTTCCTTAACTTCGCTAAAATAAAAAGTCACAAACCACCTCTCGGAGCTACTTTTACTTTCTTTTGGCCTTTTATAATTTTTATATTACTTGTCATTAGACACGTACCTTGCACGTTTATTACTTGTCAATTATCTTATGAAATATTGTATATAAAGATTAAATAATTAGTTTTTTACACGTTCTTCAAACATTTGCTTGAGTTTTAAAAATATATTAAACAATATAAACCCAACTAGAGCAAAATAAATTTGGAAATAAGAAAGAAAAAAATAAAAAACCAACTGAATCACAACTGATCAATATTATTACGTGGACTGAGAAAAGTTTTAAAAGAAAATGAAAGAAATGCCACTTGGGGACATGTTATCGAGTATTTGTCAAATTCCCATTGACGATTGATCTTTATATAAACAGTCAATTTCTTCACTAAACCAAACCATGTCAAAGCCTGATACTCCACTTTTATAAACAATATGAAGATTATAACTTGTAGTGCTCTCTCTTCCTCTTATTCCCTTAACTTCACTAAATGGAAGGTCATAAATCACCTCTCCTAGCTGCTACTAATTAATTAACAAGTGGGGGAAAATAGGTTATATATATAAACCTTTTTGCTTCTACCTTCAAAATCTTGACAGAGAGGGTTTGTTTCTTTAACTAAGTTTTGTCACTTTGTTTTGATCTTTTATAGTCATCATATTTTTTTGTGATTGGGCACGTATCCTGCACGTATATTCTTTCTCAATTATTTTTAAAATATAAATTAAAAAAATTTAAAAATAAATACTTGAGTTTTTAAAAGGCTTAATACATACTTTCCCTCTTCAGCTTGAATGCAATTTCCTTTGACACCCCAATTTTAAGTCATCCTTTTACATACCAAACCCTTTTTAAAATTGTGTGTTTTACGGTATATGATCCAACATAGAGAAAAATAAAATTGGGAATATAAGAAAGAAAATTAAAAACAGTAGGACATGTTACATCAAGTTCTAATTACCTATTTTTTGGGTAAAGTCTCATATTAGTAGTTGAAAAGAAAAGAAATTACATATAAGATGTAGGGATTATATATTCTTAAATGTGTGAGAAAATCGTACAAATTTTAACTCAAACAAACAATATCACTCTAGAACTACTTTTTGATTTGCTATATACCAGAGCATTAAGGCTCCTACCTTCTTCTCATATCAAAGAAAGAAAAGAATCAAAGCAGCTAGCACTGTGGTATAATGATAATCCTTGGCTAAAACAAAATATAGATTCCAAATTAAATGATAATGAATCTTGCTCATTACTAGTGGTTTGACTTCTTTCTCTTGAGCCAATTGATACAAGATCAGCAGAGAAAAGAAGGTGCATTAGAACAATAATGTAACTACAAGGTCTGATGATAAACTAATTGAAACAGCTCAAATTAAACTCAAAAACAAAAATGCAAATTTAACCACAGCTTGTATTTTAATTTTTAAGCAGACCAACTTCTATTTTTGACAGTGTGATTGGTTTCAGAGACCTTTTCCTTGGGAAGTGCTTTTGGGTTCACCACATCCACTGGAGGTACAAAACCCTACAATACCCCAAAAAAGAAAAGGACAATTAAGTGAAGTAGAATAAATGTATTTTATGAACTATTATTGCAACTGTATTAGGTAAAGTTATGATGATTAAATAGTAAAGCGAAGAACAAGTAGCTGGATATATACATGCATTTATGAGCATGCATTTATGAGCATGTATGCGGGTAAAAAGAAAACTGTATTTATCGGTTCAGATCTTCTTTAAATAAGCCTTACACGGGTACGAAATTAGACAGACCATTACCTATTTATTAATGTTGAGTTCGGGGTTTTCCTGTTCTACTATGTAGATATCTGTTTCATTCTCCATGTCTCACTCCATAAACCGAGCTAGAGTTCTAGCTACGAGTTCAGTATAACTCAGTAGCTTTGATCAATATCATGTTCTAGTTACGGGTAAGGAATTGAAGATTTTTCACGAACATGCGACAAAAATAAATAATTAAATTTTTAAAAAGAAAAAGGCATGCAATGTAGGTTATTGGAGATAAATGAAGATTTTGCATGAGCTAACAACAAAAATAAAGCATTAAAAAAACATACTTTGCACGATAAAAACAAAAATAGAAGATTCTTAATGCGCAAGTTCCATTTAAAAAGGGAAAGTCACTTAATTATGTACCCAACAAGATTAAGACTTAAAATGCGCAAATGCATCTAAATGTATCAAAAGTTCAAAAGCCGTAGAAGAAGCATGTAGAGCATAGAACTTGATAATGGCGTGTTCATTTTTAGGACTATTTATATTCATTCTTTCATCTATTTGGCAATTCACCCCTGTCAAATGCTCGCACTTAAGAGAACTACATTTGGGGTTGTGTAAAAAGGTTTATACCTCATTAATTAATTAAGCTTTTATCTGTATGCTCATGAGATCAGATTGATTACTCTTCTACTAGAATATTATTCTAAATGTGTTTCATTCAAAACGAATGATTAGATAGCTTACTAATAAGTTTCGGATCCCATCATTTAATTATTCTATCATAAAGAAGGGGAAGAAGAAGTTTTTTATTTAAAGGAGCCTCGTTCTGTCTAAAAGAATTGATTTATAATTATATTATTAGAGGTGCAAGGAGGTGTTTTGAAGTTAGATTAACAAATATATATGAAGAGAAAAGAAAAGAATATATGTTAGTTCGTCCATAAACACTAACATCAGAGAAAAGAATATATATGTTAGTACCTCCATAAAAAATTTTGTGGCCTCTTCAGGTGTATGAGAATTGATTATGTGAAGGGCCGCCTCCTAAAACAAAACATTAAAACGATCAGCATTAACTACTAAAACAATATAATACTTTAGAAAATCCAAAATAAATAAGCCATAGAGATCCAAACCCTAAGAGAATTGAGTTCTTGCTCAGTTAAAGTCTTTGGCTCTTCAATGGACAGCGTCCGGTGGTGGCCGGTTTTAATGGGTGGCAGTGGCGGTGGTGATGGTGGCGGTGGTGATGGTGGCGGAGACTCCATATACTCAAACGAATAGAGTAGTAACTAAAGAGTTATAAAACAAAAGAAAAACAGAGAAATTAAGAATGTGGATGAAAGAAGAGAGTGATAGTAGCTACGTAGATTTTATGGAGAATTTAAAGTGAAGAGGAGGAGGAGAATTAACGTGGAGGTGGCAGACGTTACAAAACCATGCATGCTTATTGCTTAATGCTTTACTTCTAACTAAAAAGATTCCAAAAGATTGTCCAGCCGTTTCTAATCTTTCATCTGCTAGTGTACGTACTTCACCTCTCTCCACTCCATGCCAAACCTAGCCATAAACACATGATTTTTTAGCTTAATATATATAATTTCACTGATTTAACTTTTTATCTTTTCCCACCTAATTTATGAACCTTCACTAATTTCGATTCATTAAAGAAGAAAGTTTCTCTATCACAATTTAGTTTAATTAACCTTGTGTTGGTACTTGAACAAGCATATTAATTATGATTCCGGTAGAAAATTAATTATGCTAGAATTTAATTTCACCCTATTGAATGTGGTTTTCAAGAATGGGTAAAAACTACTAGTAAAAGACAATAGTTCTATTCCAAGAAAGTTCTTTAGGAAGGAACTCTCCTCCATTATCTAGTCTCTCCATTTTTCCAAGTTCATACTTGGATTAGTGACACTTGTTATGGTTAAAAATCAATGGATGAGATTTAATTGAATAAAATAAAACCCTAGCCTTGTTAAAGTATTTAATTCCTTCCTTTATCTATTCTCAAATAATATCCTTTGCAATCCCACAATTATAACTACAGATTATGTAAGATTTCTTCTCTTTTTCTCGTAGTAATTTTCTTTCTGTGAGTTAATTTTTTTTTACTTCTACAAAAATAGTAAATTTTTTTCCGCGAGTTAATTTTTTTACTTTTACAAAATCTTCTTATATTATCATTAAAAATTAAAAAATATTAGAAGTAAGTTCAATAATAACTTAAGAACGGTACAAATAATAAAAGTAAATTCCAATCTTGGACCAATTTCAAAGCAACTTTTTTCAACTTAGCCGTGTAAAAGCATCAGCGTTCCCAAAGAAGTAAACCAAAAGTAGCATGAATTTTTTTTCTTGAGATTTATATAAGGGAAGACTTGAGCAGTTCTTTTAGGACTGGATTTTTATGATAAAAATCTTAAAGATTTTCTCTGCTACCATGATTTTCGGTATTTTCTTGAAAACAGATGTATTTTGGTAGAGAAAGAAATTATGAAAAGTTCTGGCGCCAAGAGAGACAAAAGATATTATTTGGGAATGGTTAGGCTTTATTTTATTTAATTAAATTTCATCCATTAATTTTTTAATCATGACAAGTGTATCTAAACCAAGTAGTAACTTGGAGAGACGGAAACGGAAACGGAGGGGAGTTGAATCCAGTTCTTTCATATTTGGATTAATTGGACTAATTATTTATTAAGCCTGGTAGTTGACAAAGTCAAGGTGCATTAATGAGATACTTGGGCCTTAATATGTTTGTCCAGCTAATATATTGGTAATTTCGTTGTTATTGTACTACCTTCGGTCTATATAATCTACATCTTTTAAAATTTGTGCACATTCCTCAAAAACGTCATTTTGTAGGCTTAGTCATCTTAATTCTCTTAAAATATCACTTAATTAACATTTCACTAATTAAAACAATAAGAGTAAATATCTTCTTATTTTTTAAAACCTCAAATACTTTGAAACAAGTTTATTCTATTTGGGACCGAAGTAATTATAGGGTATTAATTTCCCACTCGGTGCTTGTAAAAAATACAAGAAAACACAAAACAAAAAGAAAGAGAGAATATAATGTTGGGATGCTGAAATAGAGCTTTGTTCAGCCTCTTTTCTGGGAAGATAGATGAAACCTTATAGTGGCCTGGATTTTATAAGAACATATTTTCCATATTTGGGGACAAGGGCCAGGGGAAAATGTCTTCTTGATCCATTTACTGAAGCACAAAAATAAAAACGCAATGTAGACATTCTTTGTTGCTCCGACTGTACATGGAATCTGGTTGCAGGAGAGAATGGCTTGTCAATTAAAATGAATTCACTAAATCTTTTGTGAAGATTAACGTGCAAATTTGTTAAATTTCATAGTTCTGGGCAACCAGGTAACAACAGGATATGGGGAGAAATTAAAAAATAGCCAGATTTACAAGTGCTAATTGAAAAATAGTTACTGTTTCAAAAGTAATTGAAATTTAGCCAATTTTCATATAAAAATAAATCTGAACGAAAACACTGTACAAAATCCGAAAAATATTCCAGCATAATATGCTGGAGTTCCAGTATAATATACATGTCCAGCATGATATGCTGGAAGTTCATACATATGTGCTCCAATCTCTAGTATATTATGCTGGAACTTTCCGCGTGGTGGAGTTCCAGCATAATATGCTGGAAGTTCATACACAGGTGCACCAACCTCCAGTATATTATGATGGATCGGTCCGTGTTGCAGCAAAATAGTGGTTATTTTTTAATGACTTTACAAACGCTGGCTATTTTTCAATTACCAATTCGAAAACTGGCTAACCCGTGCTATTTTTACCGGGATATGACATAATTTATCTTCTCTTGGGATGGAAATACAAAGTTGTGTTCAATGTGATTGGGTTGGGCTCCATCACTACTCTTAAGTCTAATCTCACGAACTAACTCCTTGATCAAAATAATTACAATTGTCCTATCATATTAGTACCAAACGAAATCACCTTTGTATTGCATTTGAATGACAACTTTCTCCGAGCAAAAATCCTACTAATAGAGTACTATTACTTTATTTATCACAAACGTTGTACACAGATACTAATTTGTATTCTAAAATAAAAAACGATCAACTGCAGCTCTTAATTAGTTGGCTTTTTGTTGTTCAATCACATGCACACATAAATATATATACTAACAGTGTCATCAGGGGCGGCTCTATTGTTGTAGATAATAAAGCATGCGCCTTAGACCTCCAAATTCGAAGGGCCTATTTTTTCAGAAATAACATGTTCATAGGTATTTTTTAAAACAAAATTAATACCTTTAGTACAAAAGTAGATTTTTTCATATAAAAGATAAAAAAAAAATTAGATATATAAAAATTTAGGCCTCACATTAAATTTTGTAAATAGACCACACATATGCTTAAGCCTTTGAGTGTCATATACAAGATTTTTCTTGAGGGAATTTTAAAAATATAAATAAATAAATATATAAAAAATTAATGAGATTCAACATCTAATACGTTTACATAAAATATTAATTTTATATATACGGTGTAATGATTAGGATAACCTCCGTTCAGCCCCTAACTCCATGCATACTAATAATAACATATTGCATAAATAAATTTGTTTGAGCTGTAACCCGAGTTACACGTTTGAATATTTAACCAATATATATTCAAAAGTAGACAGATGGAAAGATCATCGAAATCTATTTCTTGGAAAAACTGGAGGCGTATATTGATTAAGATGGGATGAAATGTAGGTGAATGGACCTCAAGAAATATTTTAATTAGAGAACGGGAAGGAATCTTCTTTAGTTCTTTAGAAACACTTAAGGGTCGGGGTCCAACTGTCAACAGATATGAATTAGCTTTCAAACGGCCGTTATGACTTCTTCACTCTTTTTTTTTTATTTTTTATATAAACTAATATTTTAATTTGACATTAGTCTATCAAGAGATCTGTAATTTTCGGGAAACTAGTTTTACTCATGGAATTTTAACGAGTGACTTTTTACAAATTTGTATTTAGTTTTATGATTCTATCTTATTTTTTATATATGGGGGATTTATTTTTATACGTAAGAGATTTGTCTTTTACACATAAGAGATTTAAAAATATCATTTTCTTAAATTCAAAATTGTAAAGTGGCATGATGTACAAATAGCACAATTTTTTTAATTGATACTAATTTTTTTCGATATTAAATATAAGTAAATTAGCTCATGAAATGTGGATCGTCCAAGATTATATAAGGAACCAATTTATTACTCCATCATCATCCAATATGAGCATGAGTGGAGCTAGTCTTTAAATTACGGGTTCGGACGAACCCAATAACTTTGATCTAACGCTATATTTGATTTAAGAAATTAATTAAGTATGTATAAACTATTGCTTTAGAATTCATTTACTTAAAATGACTATAATCCCAAATTCATAAGTTTTGAATCCTAACTCACCTCTAGATCTGAGATTACTAACACTCAAGGATTGTCCAACGGGTAAATCAAGAATTAAGATGGATCCGACATGATAAGAAATGGACATTAAATCAAACTCAACCGTGAAAATTAGTTTATAAGGTAAGAATTATCCAAAACCGTATAAGGAAACCAATTACTTTATCCACACTTTAATATGAGACTATTAGCATTAGAGATTTTGTTTTAGGCTATGTCAAATTCAATGACAAATTCAGAATTTAAATACCGTAAGTTCTAGTTACTTTAGTAGGATGAAAATCAAGGAGCAAAGGCATTAGAAATCAATTAAGATATGTGTATTTAAGTTTTGGTATTTGAATCCTCGACGTTGTGACTTGTGTAGGCAATAAATATTATGGGCTAATATAATTATAATGACCCGACTGGTCGTTTTGAGCATTTGCACTTCGTTCGGTGGTTTGTGAGCATGAGTAGCTCCGTATAATGTATTATGACTTGTGTGTATCGCCGGTTTTGGTTTTCTGTTGATTCAGAATTGATTTGGAAGAATGATTCTCAACTAGGAAGCTTTAAGTTGGAAGAGTTGACCAAGTTTGACTTTTGAGTATTTGATCTCAAATCGGAGTTTTGATGATTCCGTTAGGTGCGGATGGTAATTTTAGACTTGGGCATATATGCAGATTTGTATTTGGATATTTCTAGAAGGTTTCGGCACTAATTAGCGAAAGTTAGAAATTTGAAGGTTTGGAATGTTCATAAGATTGACTGAGAGTTGACTTTGATGATATCGGGTTCAGATTATGGTTCCGAAAATTAGAATAGCTTCGATATATCATTGGGGACTTGTGTGCAAAAAGGTCATTCCATATTGATTTGATAAATCCAAAATTTCTTTATTTATTTATCATTATCAATAGTTCGGCACGAGTTTTGGAAGTTGAAAGTTCATTAAGTTTGAGTTGAGGCGCGATTCGTTGTTTCGATGTTGTTGTGCGTGATTTGAGGCCTCGATTAAATCCGTGTTATGTTAGAAAACTGGTTGGTATATTCGGACAGGGTCCTGAGCGGCTCGGGTGAGTTTCGGACGTGGTTCGGTTCATTTTGCTTCATGTTGCATGGCTGAGGGGAGTATGGTGCTGGTGTTTCTGCATCTGCGGAAGAATGGACGCATATGCGAGATCGCAGATGCGGACCAGTGGTCGCAGAAGCGAGAAAAGGCTGGGTGAGGCAAGATCGCAGAAGCGGAACTGTGAGCGCTTTTACGGAAGCGTGGGAGCGGTTGCCTGGAGCACAGAAGTGAGGATGTGTGCAGGAGCGGATGATGGCTCGCACCTGCGATGTCGCAGAAGTGAATATTTTGTCCACAGGTGCGAGGGTCGATTCCTCAATTTTTCATCTATTTCCGCAGAAGCGGATGTCTTGTCGCACAAGCGGCTCATTTATCGCAGATGCGAAAAGGTCTAGGCAGAACAGTATTAATTCGAGAATTGGTTCATTTTATCATATTTGAGTTGGAGAGCTTGGATTTGGGCAATTCTTACCTCACGGATTGGGGTAAGTGTTATATACTCGGTTTTGATTATATTACGTGAATCTATCTTCGATTTTTTCATTTGGGTTATGAAATTTAAATAGAAATTGAGAGTTTTGTCTAAATTTTTGTAAAGTTAATTTTTGAGTTTTGAACATCGATTCGGAGTCGGATTTGAGTAAAATGAGTATGGTTGGACTCGTAATTAAATGAATTGTCGAATTTTGTGAGTTTTATCGGGTTCTGAAGTGCGAGCCTATGTTTGACTTTTTGGTTGACTTTGAGTATTTGAGTAAAGATTCGACATTTATCATTTGGGATTATTTCTTTGGGCATGATTTGATATTTTTTGAGTTGCTTTTGGCTAGTTTCAAGTCGATCGAAGATTGATACGCGCGAGATAGAATTCCAAGAGAGTTGTTTGGCTTGCTCGGTAATTATTTTGACTTGTTTGAGGTAAGTATCTTATCTAAACTTGGTTGAGGCACTAGTTGCCTGAATTATTTAAGATAGCTACATGCTATGGGTGCGCACATGTGTGGGGTTTTAGCCCATGTACTAACACCGGGGGTATTTATCCATGCTCGGATTGTGCTTAGGCTATGATAAGCCTAGAATTGACTGTTAAGATTTACGTTATGATATTTATCATATTTGGAACATTCTGTGAACTATTTGAGCCATGTTTGAGGCTACATAGAGATTTAATCCCTGAATGAACTTGATAAATACTATTATGTGATAAGATTACCAATTTGAGCTATGATAGCACACTTTGAACATGCCTACACTTTAGCATGTCATTTATACCAGTCCAGGAGCATGAGATTTATTATTCATTCATCACATACGTGTATTCTTGTTTATTTTATCCTATGTTATATGATTGGACTTGATACATGTAACCACGACAGGTGGATTGTGTTGTTATATCTGTGACCACGCCGGGCGAATTGTATTATTATGCTTATGACTACGCCGGGCGGATTGTGTTGATATACTTATGACCACGCCGGGCGGATTGTGTTGATATGCTTGTGACCACGCCGGGCGGATTGTGATATATCATATGACCACGTCGAACGGATCCATCACGTTGAGCATGTGACCACATCGGGCTGGTAGCACGTTGAATTGGTCATGCTTGCATGTGGATAAGGATCCATCCCCCTAGGGTCACCCTCTCATGTTTCTCTCTTGATGGTGTACACGCATATTGTGTGAAATCGACGGGTTTGTGGTTGATGTGAGCTCCGAGAGAACTGGTTACTGTTATTGGATCGGGTTGCACGCCGTAACTGACTGATATTTGGTTATTGCATTTCACCTTTACTTGAAATTTTTCTTGATTGTTTACTTGAATTACTTGCATAACTTCCTTATATGCTAGATTGTTGACTGAGCAAAATATTTTAAACAAAGAATTGTGAGCATCACGCTGGCATTGAAGATGTATCTGCGTTCCAGTTATGACTGCCACTTGTCCTTGGCAGCTTAGATTCGAATTTTGTTCAAATACATTTCAAACATATGTTGTATTTATTTCATTCCAGTTTTGTAAATCTAAGTCTTAGTGGCCCATGACTTGTACTACCAATCCTTGGAATTTTGTATTAAAGTAGTTATTATATCATTTATTTTTCTGAGTAAATCTCATTGGAATTGGATTGTTGTTAATTGGCTTACCTAACGGGTTGGGTTATGTGCCATCACGACTAGTTTGATTTTGGGTCGTGACAATAATTGGATTAATTACTTTAGTCCAATGAATATTGACTGGGCTAGCTCATTTAATTGTGCTACAAATGATGAGCCCACTTCATTAGGTTCAATATGTCATCTTCCTAGGAGCCCAGTTTGGTGCCACGTGTTAAATGACGTGGCGCACCAAGTCAAACAAAAGAGCCAATAGGATCATGTCGCGTGTCAAAATGACTGGGCATGCCAAATCAAATCAAAAGGCCAATGAAACTGTGCCACATGTGCAAGTGACATGTTTTGACCAATCAAATGTGGCCTTGTCACTCTTCAATCTGATTGGTCAGAAAGAGTTTGTTCTCATCATAACTCTTCTCTTCCACAACTATAAACATGGGTCTTCATAACTCAGAAAAGGGATCAAAAGTTATACCAAGAAGACACAAGTGAGCTTGTGGATCAAATGCCACAATTCTCTGCAAACTGCAAGTGTTCAAGAATTCAAGCACTTCGACACAAATTTCAAGTATTCAAGATCAAGCCGTTCAAGATCAAGGCTACTTGTTCGTGATAGAATTCGTGGCAACCATCAAAGCGTTCGCGACGGATAAATCAAATTCAAATTCAAGATCAAGCTCAAAGGCCCTTGAATTTATATTGGAAAAGTAAAATTAGATGAACCATAGAGATTGTAACACTCATATTGTTTAAAATAAAATAATATGATTGTTGTAATATTTTTTAGTCTTGATTTTATGTTTCTCGGCGCAAATTTATTGTGTACAACTTGTACTAGGATTCATGATCAAAATCAACCCAGGTTTAATTGATGCTAAGGATCTCCTACTAGTTATTATTAAATGAATAGATAGAATTTGACAAGTTCAAAATGAAATTCTTAAACATGTTCAACGTAAATGCATGTAAAATAATTTATAGAAAACAATGACTCATGTTTAAGCATTAGGCGGTTATATAGTTATGTGGATTAAATTTATGTACACCAACATTTTGTTTAATTTTTACATTACAGGTATGATTGTACTTACTGTAGCAGATTATTCCTCATTTCTTGTACATTACCGTACCCCGTTTTCTAATGAAGTTGATTAAATTTTAAATAATCTGATTGCGAAACAAAACTATACAAACCAATATATAGAAGTTAAATTCTACAATATAACGTTCATACTGTTATAAAATAAAGACAGTAAAGTAAAGACAAGTATAGAGAGAAACTGATGTATTATTCA
>AWOL01S0137227.1:0-10204 GCA_000715115.1 Nicotiana otophora
ATAAGAGTGAGAGAACAGTGATCAAATGATGGAGTTTGAAGAGGTGCATTTGTATTCTAGAAATAGATATAGTAGGGGTGATTAAACAATGAACATACAAGAAAAGAGAATCAACCAAAACGCAAAGGACAGGTTGATATCACAAGTTCAAACACTTAATATATTAGGACAAAAAATATTTTATAGGAAGCATGGGAATCATGTCTTTTGAGATTACAAGATTAATACACAAAGGTACACTATACCAAATGAGATTAAAAATAGAGCGCTAACTTAAAAGGTTTAAAGCCTAAGGGTCCAAACTATGTTGAACACCAGAAAGTAGACAAGCCAACTTACATCAATAAGACAAAACAGTGTCAAACATTATAAGGAAACACAAGTTAAGAAGCTACTCTAAAGGTCCCAACTAATTACTAGGGAATACAGAATTGGGCAAAATAAAAACATACTAAGTGATGAAAATAATCATAGGAGACTTTAGAATATACTTGTTTCCTCTATTTCACTAACACCCTAATTATTTATTACAAAATTATTACATACCAGATGAGGGATACAAGTATAAATAATACACAAGAAACTATAGTAGGCCTACAGCAGGCCCAAAAGAGATACGCAGTATTGCATGGACCTTCAGTAACTCCTTCTTCGCGAATGGCAGGCCCAAATCCAAACATGGGACTATGCCCATAAGCACAACCAAAAGTCATAGAGGAACTCAAGCCAAACCAAACAACCACAATTGACCATATGACATAGAATCACTTATACCACCCAGTTGGCAGATTACCCAAACAATATGAGGAAAAACTAAATGCCAGAGACAAACTCAAATTCCAGCAGCAAAGAGAGTGATCAGAGAATCCCAAATCCTAGTGTGTCAGAGCTCACAAGGGTCTCAAATGGAACCCGAGCAGTGCTCATACTAGGGAGGTCAACAGAGTGTTTGGGTGGCCTTGGCTTTTAGCCAGCCAAGAGTGATAGGTTCAGAATAGTGTAGGTAACAAATAAGAGTGAGAGAACAGTGATCAAATGATGGAGTTTGAAGAGGTGCATTTGTATTCTAGAAACAGATATAGTAGGGGTGATTAAACAATGAACATACAAGAAAAGAGAATCAACAAAAACGCAAAGGACAGGTTGATATCACAAGTTCAAACACTTAGTATATTAGGACAAAAAATATTTTATAGGAAGCATGGGAATCATGTCTTCTGAGATTACAAGATTAATACACAAAGGTACACTATGCCAAATGAGATTAAAAATAGAGCGCTAACTTAAAAGGTTTAAAGCCTAAGGGTCCAAACTATGTTGAACACCAGAAAGTAGACAAGCCAACTTACATCAATAAGACAAAACAGTGTCAAACATTATAAGGAAACACAAGTTAAGAAGCTACTCTAAAGGTCCCAACTAATTACTAGGGAATACAGAATTGGGCAAAATAAAAACATACTAAGTGATGAAAATAATCATAGGAGACTTTAGAATATACTTGTTTCCTCTATTTCACTAACACCCTAATTATTTATTACAAAATTATTACATACCAGATGAGGGATACAAGTATAAATAATACACAAGAAACTATAGTAGGCCTACAGCAGGCCCAAAAGAGATACGCAGTATTGCATGGACCTTCAGTAACTCCTTCTTCGCGAATGGCAGGCCCAAATCCAAACATGGGACTATGCCCATAAGCACAACCAAAAGTCATAGAGGAACTCAAGCCAAACCAAACAACCACAATTGACCATATGACATAGAATCACTTATACCACCCAGTTGGCAGATTACCCAAACAATATGAGGAAAAACTAAATGCCAGAGACAAACTCAAATTCCAGCAGCAAAGAGAGTGACCAGAGAATCCCAAATCCTAGTGTGTCAGAGCTCACAAGGGTCTCAAATGGAACCCGAGCAGTGCTCATACTAGGGAGGTCAACAGAGTGTTTGGGTGGCCTTGGCTTTTAGCCAGCCAAGAGTGATAGGTTCAGAATAGTGTAGGTAACAAATAAGAGTGAGAGAACAGTGATCAAATGATGGAGTTTGAAGAGGTGCATTTGTATTCTAGAAACAGATATAGTAGGGGTGATTAAACAATGAACATACAAGAAAAGAGAATCAACAAAAACGCAAAGGACAGGTTGATATCACAAGTTCAAACACTTAGTATATTAGGACAAAAAATATTTTATAGGAAGCATGGGAATCATGTCTTCTGAGATTACAAGATTAATACACAAAGGTACACTATGCCAAATGAGATTAAAAATAGAGCGCTAACTTAAAAGGTTTAAAGCCTAAGGGTCCAAACTATGTTGAACACCAGAAAGTAGACAAGCCAACTTACATCAATAAGACAAAACAGTGTCAAACATTATAAGGAAACACAAGTTAAGAAGCTACTCTAAAGGTCCCAACTAATTACTAGGGAATACAGAATTGGGCAAAATAAAAACATACTAAGTGATGAAAATAATCATAGGAGACTTTAGAATATACTTGTTTCCTCTATTTCACTAACACCCTAATTATTTATTACAAAATTATTACATACCAGATGAGGGATACAAGTATAAATAATACACAAGAAACTATAGTAGGCCTACAGCAGGCCCAAAAGAGATACGCAGTATTGCATGGACCTTCAGTAACTCCTTCTTCGCGAATGGCAGGCCCAAATCCAAACATGGGACTATGCCCATAAGCACAACCAAAAGTCATAGAGGAACTCAAGCCAAACCAAACAACCACAATTGACCATATGACATAGAATCACTTATACCACCCAGTTGGCAGATTACCCAAACAATATGAGGAAAAACTAAATGCCAGAGACAAACTCAAATTCCAGCAGCAAAGAGAGTGACCAGAGAATCCCAAATCCTAGTGTGTCAGAGCTCACAAGGGTCTCAAATGGAACCCGAGCAGTGCTCATACTAGGGAGGTCAACAGAGTGTTTGGGTGGCCTTGGCTTTTAGCCAGCCAAGAGTGATAGGTTCAGAATAGTGTAGGTAACAAATAAGAGTGAGAGAACAGTGATCAAATGATGGAGTTTGAAGAGGTGCATTTGTATTCTAGAAACAGATATAGTAGGGGTGATTAAACAATGAACNAAGAAATTCTAGAGGTATGAATATGCAAATCAGGAACACATGAGAATGAATATTGCAAAAGCTAAGGAACTTACCAGTTATCGATTGACAAATAGACAAACAAGAAAGAACAAACTCCCCAATACTCGGAATGTCGACAAAGAGCAATAGAACCCAGGATCGTAATGCGTCAGAGTTCCCAAGAGCTTCAAATGAACCCCGGGCAGTGCTCGCACTAAGAAGAATTGAAAAATCGAATTTCGGTGGCCTTGGCTTTCAGCCGGCCAAGAGCCAAAGTATAGAACAATAGAATGAGAGAACAACAAAGTGGCATGCCTTAGTTTTGAGTGAATCTCGTAATTGAAAAGTGAGTCCATAAGGGGAATAGAGAGGGATTTATATAGTGTTGAAATTGAATGAATAAACAAGGGAAATAACCTATTAAACATAAAATAAGGAAAGAAATCAAATAAACATGGACAAAAAAAGGTAAAATCTCACATGCAAGTCAGTAGAGTTACAGGAAAGGAAAAATATCAAACTCCAAAACCTAGTTAGGGTTTTAAACTCAAAATCGGCCAACTGGTATGAAGAATCAAGTTTCTCTTTGTGTATATGGACGAGATATTATCCAAATCTCCAAGATTGAGTTGATTCTCGACCGATATAGAGGTGGTATTTGCCAAAATTGGGCAAATACCTAAGTAATACCAAAACCGTGTGACCAGTACCAGAGGGATCCAAAGATGGTAAGCAAATAATGGTTGAATCCCATTATCAGTGGGATTAGGAAAGGGGATTAAGGGGAGGCGACTAGGGTTCTTCAGAAGAGAGAATGGCTGGTTGAGAGCGTTTAGGTCGGCGAATTAAGGGGAATGGGTTAGGGTTTCAGGGGTTTGGGTAATAAAATAAGGTTGGAGTGATTGTAGACCGTTGATCTTGAAAGATCAACGGTCGAGATTAAGGGATAAACGGGGCAGGTCGTTTGAAACGGGTACCGACCGGGTTAATTAAAGGGGTTATTTGGTTTTGGCTGCTGATGCTGGGCTAAAGGCATTGGGCCAAGGTTTTGGTCCGAAAATTAGCCCTATATTGGACCAGTAATTAAATACACGAACATTATTTGAATATAATTTATAAAAATAATTAATAGATAATAAAATACTACTTGTATAATAAAATGATTGAGAAATAATAAATTAATATTATAAAAATATAAAAATGTGATTTTAGCCCAAATAATGTAACAAATGTAATTATGCATAGCATATAGCTATTATTGCAAAATTTTATAAATAGCCTAAAAATACAAAATATAATTATATAAACAAAGTAAAATATTATGAAGTATATATATGGATGCAAAATAATAAATTTGGATAATTGAGTCATCACAAAATAATTTAAAGGATAATTAATAAATATTTGAACAATTTAAATGGAAGAAAATCAATGTTAAAGCTTTAAAATTATAAAGAATTATAGAAAACGTTTGCATAAATCTTGTAAATTAAATAATTATGCAAAATAATATTTTTAAAGTATATACACTTATTTGAAAAATATGAGGGCAAAATTGGGTATCAACAATTGCCCCTCTTTACCCGGGAATGATGAAAGAGTTGTCGGGTAAAACAAATGATGACCATTTTTGGCTGATGAGTAGGAATGATGTGATTTGAAAAATGAGGCCGAACCCTGGTTCCAGAGTTACCTACATATCCCTGGTGTTACGGGAATCAGGCCATGTATAGTTCTGGATCCAACGGTGAACGAAAATGATGAAGTCATTATAAGAGTGGTCGCATGTTTCGAAAAGGTTCTTTTGTGTAGGATAGCATCATAAGCGGAGTCATGAATGTGAATTTGAAACGTTATATATGTATCACAAAGCAGAATCTGAACAGTCACAGTGTAAGAGGCAGGCAATTACTGGTAGTTGGTTACGTTTGGGACAATTGAAGGATATGAATGTTATGTACGGAAACCGGAGCGAAGATTGCTCCCGTTTGTAAAACGGTTACCTCCTCGACTACTTGCAAAACTTAAAATACGGTGCGTGCGAATATATATATGGGTTCTTGCAAAAATTTAACTGTGATGCAAATTCCCTTTGGACCATGAAGGTTGTCTTTGGACGGTGAGGATGATGTCCTTAGACCATGACGTCCTGGGACATGAAGCATATGATAAGGGATTCGCAGACCATGAAATGGTGTCCTCGGGCCATGAGGATGGTGCCTCTAGACTATGACGCCTTTGAATAATGATGTGCAATTTTGCGAGATCCTCATGCCATGGAATGGTGTCTCCCGGCTATGAGGATGATGCCTTCAGACTATGACGCCTTTGGACAAAATGGCGATGTTTCAGCCCACGACATGCAAAGATATGATGTTTGGTCATATGCGAGGACGAGACAAGACAAAGCTTAGTCTTGTGTGAGATGGGGGCGGCGTTTAGCCCTAAGTGATCAAAGAGATAGTGACAGATCTTAGGTAGCATAGTGGAGATAGTATTTAGTCTTACGCAAGGAAAGGCAATGCTTAGCCTTATGTAAGAAGAGGAGACAATGCTTAGTCTCATGCAAGAAAAGGCAGGGCTTAGCCTTATGCAATTAGGGAGGCAGTGTTTGGCCTTATGCAATTAGGAGGCAGTGCTTGGCCTTATGCAAGAAGAGGAGACAATGCATAGTCTCATGCAGGGAAAGACAGTGCTTAGCCTTATGCATTTAGGGAGGTGGTGCTTAGCCTCATGCAATAAGAGGAGACAATGCTTAGTCTCATGTAGGGAAAGGCAATGCTTAGCCTTATGCAATTGGGGAGGCAGTGCTTAGCCTCATGCAAGAAGAGGGGGCAATACTTAGTCTCATGCAAGGAAAGGCAGGGCTTAGCCTTTTGCAATTAGGGAGGCAGTGCTTAGCCTCATGCAAGAAGAGGGGGCAATACTTAGTCTCATGCAAGGAAAGGCAGGGCTTAGCCTTTTGCAATTAGGGAGGCAGTGCTTAGCCTCATGCAAGAAGAGGGGGCAATACTTAGTCTCATGCAAGGAAAGGCAGGGCTTAGCCTTTTGCAATTAGGGAGGCAGTGCTTAGCCTCATGCAAGAAGAGGGGGCAATACTTAGTCTCATGCAAGGAAAGGCAGGGCTTAGCCTTTTGCAATTAGGGAGGCAGTGCTTAGCCTCATGCAAGAAGAGGGGGCAATACTTAGTCTCATGCAAGGAAAGGCAGGGCTTAGCCTTTTGCAATTAGGGAGGCAGTGCTTAGCCTCATGCAAGAAGAGGAGACAATGCTTGGTCTCATACAAGGAAAGGCAATGCTTAGCCTTATGCAATTAGGGAGGCAGTTCTTAGACTCATGTAGGAGGAGACAATGCTTAGTCTTATGCAAGGAAAGCGATGAGATAGAGTGAAGTAATTCTTAGCTGGATGTGTTTGTGTTTGGTAACTTATCGTTATAAATGTAGTGATTTGATGTGCGTATGGATTCGCGAATGTTTATGTTATGTTTATCGTGCCTGCATTCAAAGAAAAATCATGAGTTTGCCGGGGGGAAGGTTGGTTCATGCCCTCGACTCCTTGCTTCGCCTTCTTGTCTTGAGGTTCTACTGGAGTTACCCTGGGTAACCTTTGGCTGTCATAGAAACAAAGTTTTCGAAAATATGTATGCATTTGACAAATTATTTGCAAAAACCGTAGTTGTTTGAAATGTATTGTAGTATGTAGGATCAAATAATTTAGATGAACCAGTGACTGTGACACATTTTAGGTACATTGCAACCTCCTTGCCTTAGAATTTTGAGGGCTCCCCTCAAAATTCTTCCCCAGTTTAAATGCAATACTTTGCATGTTCCACATATGACAAAGTCCGCTGAACTTGCGATCTTGCCCCAGTTTCTGATCATGGGAAAATAAAAATTTTATTAAGATGTGACCGAACCCACAGGGCTGCCTACACATCCCCTCTTAAACGGGAATCAGGTCAAGCGTAGTTCAGTTACATCAAGTGAAGAAACGTAAATAATCATAAATATAGTATCACTTGACTACGTCTGAGTTGATAGGTTTTAGCCAAATCTCTCCTTCCATTTCTGCAAGTATGAGTGATCCTCCTGTTAATACTCGATGAACCATGAAAGGACCTTGCCAGTTGGGTGAGAACTTCCCCTTGGCTTTATCCTGATGTGGGAAGATCCGTTTTAGCACCAACTGCCCCTGTGTGAATTGCCTTGGTCTGACCTTTTTGTTGAAAGCTCCATCCATTTTGTTCTGGTAGAGTTGACTGTGACATACTGCATTCATTCTCTTTCCATCATTGAGAGCCAGTTGTTCATAGCGGCTCTGTACCCATTCTGTGTCGCTGAGTTCGGCTTCTTGTATTCTTAGAGAAGAGATTTCTACTTCGGTAGGAATAACCGCCTCCATACCATAGACCAGTGGGTAAGGAGTTACCCCAGTTGATGTGTGAACCGTGGTACAATACCCGAGCAGAGAAAATGGAAATTTCTCGTGCCATTACTTGTAATTATCCACCATTTTCCTTAGTATCTTCTTGATGTTCTTGTTGGCGGCCTCTACAGCTCCATTAATTTTCAGCTTGTATGCTGTGGCATTCTTATGCTTGATATTGAAAGTTTCACACATGGCCTTCATTAGATCACTATTGAGATTGGCGGCATTGTCGGTGATGATTGACTCTGGCACTCAGAACCGATAAACAATGCAATCCCGAACAAAATCTACGACGACCTTCTTGGTTACAGCTTTGTAAGATGCGGCTTCAACCCACTTTGTGAAAGTCTATGGTCACTAGAATGAACCTATTCCCATTTGAAGCAGCGGGTTCGATTGGACCGATGACATCCATGCCCCAAGCAGAGAAAGGTCAGGGTGCACTTGTTGCATTTAGTTCATTGGGTGGCACTCGTATCATATCAGCATGTATCTGGCATTGGTGACACTTATGAACATATTTGATGCAGTTTGTTTCCATGGTCATCCAGAAATATCCTGCTCTCTGTATTTTCTTGGCTAAGACGAAACCATTCATGTTCGGCCCGCAAGTTCCGGCATGTATTTCCTCGAGCAATCTGGATGCCTCCCTGGCATCGACACATCGTAGTAACCCCAGTTCAGGAGTCTTTTTGTACAGAATTCCTCCGCTTTGAAAGAAATGGTTGGCTAACCTTCGGAGTGTGCGCTTCTGAGTATGGGTTGCGTGCTCTGGATACTCTTCATTTGCCAAATATTCCTTGATGTCGTAGAACCATGTATTTCCATCACTTTCCTCTTCAACATGAGCACAGTAAGCTGGTTTCTTATGAATTCCTATTGGAATAGGATCGATGAAATTCTTTTTGGGGTGTTGTATCATGGAAGATAGAGTAGCCAACGCATCTGCAAACTCATTCTGAATCCTTGGAACATGTTTGAACTATATCTTTGTGAACCTCTTGATCAACTCTTGTACACAGTGCAAATATGGCAATATTTTAGTGTTTGTCGTAGCCCATTCTCTTAGAACCTGATGCACCAAAAGATCGGAATCCTCAATTACCAGCAACTCCTGAACATTCATGTCAATAGCCAATCGGAGTCCTAAGATGCATGCTTCATATTCTTCCATATTGTTGGTACATGGAAATCTGAGTTTTGCCGATACCTGATAGTGTTGGCCGGTTTCTAATACTAAGACAGTGCCAATACCCACTCCTTTAAAGTTTGCAGCTCTGTCGAAAAACATTCTCCAACTGTCATATGCCTCGGTAATATCTTCCCCTACAAACGATACCTCTTCATCGGGAAAATACGTTTTCAATGGTTCGTATTCTCCGCCACCGCTTTCTGAGTTACATAGATGATGTTGAACTCACTCAGCAATATCTGCCATTTTGCTAACTTACCCGTAGGCATGGGTTTTCGGAAGATGTATTCCAGTGGGTCCATCTTTGATATGAGGTGTATGGTGTATGCATAGAAATAATGCCTCAACTTTTTAGCTATCCATGTCAAAGCGCAGTAGGTGCGCTGTAGCTAAGAGTATTGGGCTTCGTAAGGCGTGAATTTCTTACTTAGATAATATATTACCTGCTCATTTCTCCCAGTCTCATTATGTTGTCTCAGAACACAACCAAAAGCCCCATCCGACATGGACAAGTAAAGCAGCAGAGGTCTTCCTGGTTCTGGCGGGACCAGAACGGGTGGTTTAGATAAATATTCCTTGAATTTGTCGAAGGCTTTCTGGCATTCTTCAGTCCAACTTGTTGCAGCATCTTTCTTCAGCATCTTGAAGATTGGCTCACATATCATGGTCGACTATGCTATGAAATGGTTGATGTAATTGAGACGCCCTAAAAAGCTCATCACATCTTTCTTACTCTTTGGAGGTGGAAAGTCTTGGATGGCTTTGACCTTTGATGGGTCTAACTCAATCCTCGGCGGCTGACGATGAACCCTAATAATTTTCTAGCAGGGACTCCGAAGGCACACTTTGCGAGATTCGGTTTCAGATTGTACCTTCGAAGTCGATCAAAGAATTTTTTCAAATATGCTAGCTGATCTGTACTCCTTTTGGATTTGATGATGACATCATCCACGTACACCTCTATTTCCTTGTGTATCATGTCATGGAAGATAGTTGTCATGGCCCTCATGTAGGTGGCTCCGACATTCTTTAAACCAAACGACATCATTTTGTAGCAGTACATTCCACATTGTATGATAAAGGCTATTTTTTCGGCGTCCTCTTCATCCATCCAGATCTGGTGATATCCCATGAAGCAATCTACAAAGGATTGGAGTTCATGCTTGGTGCAGTTGTCGATCAGTATGTGTATATTGGGCAGCGGGAAATCATCTTTGGGACTTGCCTTATTTAAATCTCGGTAATCAACACATACTTTGATTTTCCCATCCTTCTTCGAAACCGGCACGATGTTGGCCAAACAAGTCGGATATTCAACTACTCTGAGAACCTTGTCTTTGATTTGCTTAGTGACTTCCTCTTTTATCTTCAAACTTATATCTGGCTTGAACTTTCTAAGCTTCTGCTTTACCGGGGGACACATGAGATTGGTAGGTAGCTTGTGAGCCACTATGGATA
>AWOL01S0137238.1:2261-18095 GCA_000715115.1 Nicotiana otophora
ACGTACCCGATTTCAATAAGAGTTCTTTTTCAACTTCAGGTACGGGGGTTGGCGTGAAATCGTTCACGAAGTCCGCTAAAATTTGAGACTTGATGGCCGTACGGGGTTGATATTCGATATCATACCCACTGAGTTCGACGGCCCATTTGGCCAATCGGCCTGATAGTTCGGGCTTGTGCAAAATATTACGGAGTGGGTAAGTGGTCAATACGCATATGAGGTGACATTGAAAGTACAGTCTTAACTTTCTAGAGGCTCTTATCAGTGCAAGTGCCAATTTTTCTAAGTGTGGATATCTAGTTTCTTCTTCTCCTAAGGTTCGACTTATATAATAAACAGAAAATTGCGTTCCTTGCTCTTCTCGAACTAGGACACCACTTACTGCGATTTCCAATACTGCCAAGTACAAGCAAAGTTTTTCATCTATTTTTGGAGTATGAAGCAATAATGGGCACAATAGATATCGTTTTAATTCCTCTAATATATGTTGGCATTCCGGGGTCCAAGCGAAATCGTTCTTCTTTTTGAGTAGAGAGAAACATTTGTGACTTCGATCTGACAACCTTGAAATGAATCGGCCTAAGGCTGAAATCCGTCCCATTAGCCTCTGCACGGATTTTATGCTGTCCACAATGGCGATGTATTCGATGGCCATGATTTTATCGGAGTTAATCTCGATCCCCCGATTTGACACCATGAAGCTGAGGAACTTACCCGAACCGACCCCTAAATCACATTTCTCTGGGTTGACCTTCATGTTGTATTTCCTTAAAATCCCGAATGTTTCCTGCAAATGGGTCAAATGGTCCTCTACGCGCATGGACTTAACTAGCATGTCATTAATGTAAACTTCCATTGATTTACCTATTTGTTCCTCGAATATTTTATTTACTAGGCGTTGGTAAGTAGCTCCTGCATTGTTTATCCCGAAGGGCATCACATTATAACAATATGTTCCATACTTGGTGAAAAATGAAGTCTTTTCCTGGTCTTTCGGGTTCATTTGGATTTGATTATACACGGAATAGGCATCGAGAAAAGTAAGGATCTTGTGGCCGGCCGTGGCATTGATCATGCGATCGATGTTAGGCAGTGGAAAAGAATCTTTGGGGCATGCCCTGTTTAAATCCTTGTAATCTACACACATTATAAGTTTATTCCCTCTTTTAGGGACTATAACTATATTGACCAACCATTCGGGATATTTCACCTCCCGAATGGACCCTATTCTGAGAAATTTAGTTACTTCGTCCTTTATGAATGCGTGCTTTACCTCAGATTGGGGCCTTCTCTTTTGATTTATTGGTTGGAACCTAGGGTCCATGCTTAGCCGATGCGTTGTTATATCCGATGGGATCCCTGTTATATCTAAATAGGACCAAGCAAAACAATCCATGTTATCCATAAGAAATTGAATAAGTATGTTCCTGAGTTCGGGGGTTAATCCCGTTCCCAGGTGTACCTTTCGTTCGGGCAAATGCTAGATTAATATGACTTGATCCAACTCTTCAATCGTTGATTGGGTAGCGTCAGAATCATCGGGAAGCATAAAGGATTGAGGGATCCTTTGATCATTATCTTAATCGATCTTCTAATTTTATGGTCGGGTTAAAGATGGTATCTATGATTGCTATTTGGCATCTTGTTCCCCTTTTGAGCTCGATCCATTTATTGGATATGGTGAGGATATCAGATTCGCTTCCTCGACTGCAAACATTTCTCTTGCGACTGGTTGTTCTCCGTACATTGTTATGACCCTCCTCGATGTTGGGAATTTAAGAACCTGGTGTAGGGTCGAAGGTACAACTCTCATGTTGTGGATCCATTGCCTTCCAAAAAGGGCATTGTACCTCATGTCGCCTTCGATTACGTGTAACTTCATTTCCTGGATGGTTCTGGCCACGTTTATCGCTAGAATTATCTCGCATTTGGTGGTTTCACATGCTATATTGAATCCATTTGAAAACAAGGGTCGCAGGAACGATCTGGTCTTGTAGACCGAGCTGTTGTACGACCTTTAATCTAATGATGTTGGCCAAGCTACCTGGATCAATTAACACACGCTTAACTTTAGTTTTATTCATAAGTACGGATATTGCCAGTGTATAAGCACCGACCCTTGAGGGGTATCGACACCGCCGATGATCATGTGAATGACGTGTTGTGGTACTTCTTGTTTGTTTTGCTTGCCGAAATCCCTGTTTTTGAAATGGTTCTTTGCCCTGTCGCTTAAAAATTCTCGAAGGTGCCCTTTATTGAATAACCGGGCAACCTTCTCTGGATTTCTCTGGGCAGGATCGGTCTGCATGGGTCGAGGCCATTTAGTATCTTTGATGCGTCCGATAGCCGACACGATGGCGGATGCATCAATGCTGAAGTTATACTCCAATAATCGAGGCACTTCCTTAGATCCGGTAGGCCTGTCGAACCCATTTTTGTTCATCAGCCCCCGAGACCCTTGACCTCGATCACTTCTTTTGTTGCTTTGTCCAGGGTTACGTCTTGATTCATTAATTCTATGGTTTCCGTTATACGGTCGGTATCGAACCCTGATCGGACCTTGTTCTCGATTGATATCCCTTCGAGCAGCGGGTTCAGACCCCAACTAATCATCTTCGACCGTAATTTTTGATTGGTACTGATTGTGCACGTCGGCCCAAGTGATATCTGGGTATTCGATCAGGTTGTGCTTCAACCGCTATGAAGCCGTCGAACTTCGTTCGTTCAAACCTTGAGTGAAAGCCTGAACAGCCTAATCGTCTGTGACCGGGGTTAGATCCATTCGTTCCATTTGAAAATGAGACATAAATTTTCTTAGCATCTCGTTATCCTTTTGTCTTACCTGAAACATGTCTGACTTCCTGGTCTCGAGTTTTATGGCCCCGATGTGTGCTTTTACGAAGGAATCCGCAAGCATACCAAAAGAATCGATAGAATTAGATGTAAAATTATAATACCATATCATTGCTCCTTTGACAAGGTTTCACCGAATTTCTTCAATAATATGGATTCGATCTCATCATCCTCTGGATCATCCTCTAGATCTTTCCCTTTGCAACGACTCTTGTCTGTGAGCTCGAGCTCGATCGGCCTCGGTGCTGGTCGGTATTGCTTCTAGAGCTCGATGTGGACTCTAGATCAGGCGATGATTCGGGCTCGGTATCGGTTGGCCTCTACCCCTTAAGCTCGAAATCATCTCATCATAGTTCGATTCGGACCCGAGCTCGATAATGACTTCGAACTCGGTGTTTGACCTATACCTAAAATCTGAAGCTCGTTCATACCATCTTCAGAACCTATCTCGATATTACGAAGTCTTTCTTCGATCCATTATGTTTCGACCTCGATCAATCGTACGGAGGCCGAAATCTATTTCGACCGTATACAATATCAAAATGTCATGGTTCTTATTTTTATTTACGGGAGCCTTACTTTTAGAGCTTGTTTGGATGGTTGTTACCCGTTGTATTGTATCGTGTTGTTACTTTAAATACAATGTTTGTTTTGATTGTTGCTTAAATTTTGTTGTATCGTATTATTAAATCCGTCTTTATGTAACGACAAAAACTACCACTTTATGGAATAACCGATTTGATGTAATCGCGTCGTTACCTTTTTTTTCTCATCCTGGTCTTCCTTAGTATTAAATAATACTATTTTATCTTTACCTTACTTTTTTATATAACTATTCTACCTCGTACCTTACTTTTTCTTTATGATATTGTAAGTTTATTCATCATAATGTTAGTGAATGACATCATGAAACAATGACAAATAATGCAATCTATCCAATATTGTATACATTAAAACGATACCATACAATACACAATACATTATGAAACGATATATAACAACCATCCAAACAAGTTGTTAAATAGAAAGACTAGTTTATTTTAAGGATGTATTATAATTTAGGTACTGTGATCATATTGTTTTAATACATACATTTCTTATTTTGTCTTCTATTTGGCTTAAAATAATTTTTTATTGTCTTTCTTTTTGCAAGCAGGAAGCGAAATGAACCTCAAGATTATTTTTTCTCTTCAAACTTGTTGAGTTTTGCTTCAATCATCATTTGTGGTAAGTCGGAATTGCTGAATTGCATAGTATGAATATATTTTGTAATAAAATATTTCAAATTTTATTTATGAAGCTACTCTAGTGTACCATGTTCTTCCTCTGTCTGAATTCAGGTCATTAATCATTATGCAGTAGTAAGCAAAAATATTTCATAAAATAATATTACAAGTACCATTTTGATATAAAAAAGCTCTGTCCCAATTCAGGGAAACGAAATAGTTTGACCGATGGTCTTTTTCGGTTAATTAAAGAGTTACATATATGTATTATAATTGATCGGCACACCCTCCGCAAAAGCACCGTCCAACGAAGAGGGAAGGGGAAAGCTACATATCCAAAAACTTCTACCCTAATTTCTAAATTGGATGTCCGAGGCACCAAATATTCTCATTTCGTCGTTTCTCAGTCTTGTTAGGCTGAAGTAGAAAATTCAATAAGACGTCGGGAAGCAAAATATATGAGATCACAAACGTAAATTACTTGTGTTAAATATGCAGTGAGACCAAAATCTTGTAAAGCCCATTGTAAAGATCCCAAACTTCCTACTGATGTGTATACAAAAGAGTAAAGGGTCGTTTGGTATACAGACTAAACTATCACGAGACTATAATTCTGGGATTATAATTTCTGGACTAATTTATTGTAATGACCCGACCGATCATTTTGAGTATTACAGCCTCGTTCCCCCATTTACTGCTTATCCTGTGTTCAATTATGATTATTTGACTTGTTGGGGAGGTTTCAGAATGAATTGGAACACTTAGTTCCAAGATTTAAAGCTTAAGTTAAAATAGTTGATCGGGTGTTGACTTATGTGTACACGACCCCAGAATAGAGTTTTGATGATTCCAATAGCTCTGTATGATGATTTTGGACTTAGAAGTGTGTCCGAAAAATTATTTGGAAGTTCGTAGTTAAATTAGGCTTGAAATGGCGAAAATAAGAATTTAAAGTTGGGTAGTTTGACAGGGAGATAGACTTTTTGATATAGGGGTCGGAATCCGATTCTGGAAATTGAAATAGGTCCGTTATGTCATTTATGACTTGTATTCAAAATTTGAGGTCAATCAGACTTATTTGATAGGTTTCGGCATCGAATGTAGAAGTTGGAATTCGTTAGTTTTCATTCGGCTTGAAGTGGGGTGTGTTTCATAGTTTTAACATTGTTTGATGTGATTTGAGGAGTCGACTAAGTTTGTATGATATTTTGGGACTTATTGGTATTTTTGGTTGAGATCTCGGGGGCCTCGGGGTGAGTTTAGGATGGTTAACAGATCAAATTTGGACTTAGAACAAAACTGGGAATTTCTGCCTACTGATGCGACCGCACCTGCGGAAATTATCACGAGGGTGCTAGCCCGCAGAAGCGAGCCTGGCATTGCAGAAGCGTGAGTTCCGCAGAAGCGGACGAAAACCTCGCAGAAGCGCAACAGCGGAAGCGACAAAATGGTCCCAGATGCGGCCTCGACTAAGGAGGGGCTGGACCGCAGAAGCAGACGTTTCTTCGCAGAACNGTCAGAGGCTGCTCAAGATTTCATGGACAGATGCCAGCGGATGCTTCATATAACGGGTATTCTGGAGATCAGTGGGGTCTCATTTACTACTTTTCAGCTGATCGGGGCAGCCTTCAGATGGTGGTTAACTTATGAGAGAAGCAGATAGTGGGTGCAGTGCCACTGTCGTGGCATGAGTTATCCGTATTATTTCTGGAGAAGTTTATGCCACAGACCCGCAGAGAGGAACTGTGCAGGCAGTTTGAGTATTTACGCCAGGAGGACCTATCCGTGACCTAGTATGAGATACGATTTTCAGAATTGGCTCGTCGTGTAGTTTGGTTGGTTCCCACTGAGAGGGACAAGATCAGGAGGTTCATTAATGGCCTCAACCAACAGTTTCGTTTTATCATGAATCTTGGAAATGTAGAAGGTGCTAAATTTGACGAAGTGGTTGACAGTGCTCGACAGCTAGAAATAGTTCGTACTCATGAGTGTGAGGAGAGGGAGGCCAAGAGGTCTCGTGGTCCGGGTAATTCCAGTGGTGTTCCTTCTGGAGGACAACCCTATCACAGCAGAGGTCATCCTTATAGGCCCGCTCAGATGGCTCGTCTAGCTCATCGTGGCGCATCAGTGTCATGACCCAAAATCTCACCTGTCTTAATGGCGCCTATATCAATACTAGGCAAGCCAACAATCTTAATAAATCACCATATCTTTTAAGTTTGAAAACGAAATAATTTCAGTGGAAGAAACTCACAATTTCAAATATAACTCCAAAACCCAGTGTCACTGAGTATATGAGCATCTAATATGAATACAAATTCTGACAGATAAAAATCACTGTTTGAAAATATAGAACAATACAATAATTAAACAGGAAAGGAATCGAGTCTGCGGACGTCAAACAGCTACCTTGATAGTCCCCAATAGAATTAACTTCGAAATCTAGAAGCCGCCGTATCCGGGAGCNGTTGGGTTCTAAGATATGGGCCCCATTGATAATTTTTGAGTTGAATTTCGAATTTTGTTGGAAACTTAGTATTTTCATATGAAATTGATTCCTATAATTTATGTTGACTGTATCAAATTAATTTTGACTAGATTCGAGGCGTTCAGAGACCGATTCGCGAGGCAAAAGCATAATGGAATAAAGAACTTGCACGGTTTGAGGTAAGTAATACTTCTAAACTTGGTTCTCAGGGTATGAATCTCTGAATTATGTGTTATATAAATTGTTTAGAGGTGGCGCAGATGCTAGGTGATGGGCGTGTGGGCGTAAACCATAGAATTTGTGACTTAAATAAATTTTGTAGAGTTTCATAATCAAAGAATCATGTCATTATCCATATATCCTCCACGCGTTGGAGAAATTGAGCTGAGACTCGTATTAAAGATTATGTTTAGGATATGTGCCAATATCTTTGTGATCCAGATTGGTCGTGTTGATATTGAATTATTTTTTTAAATTGTAATTATGTACTCAGTCACATCCATTATTTGCATATCACATCTCAGTCTCATTCCTTGATACATCATATCACCATATCAGGTTGAGTTTCTTGTCATTGAGAGCCCGAGGGACTGAAGATTTGAGTGATATTTATGGGATCGCACATCGCAACATGTTTTATTTATTTATACATGGATCTGGCTTATTATATAGCTTGGGCTTAAGGAGCTCCTCCAAAGTCTACCCTCTCCCCCCCCTCCCCCCCACACACAGTGAGCGCAGTTTCTTTATATTTGGGATGGATTTCCTTCAGCATGGAGTTGCCTTATTTAATTATATTTGGGATGGAGTTCCCTGGGCATGGAGTTGCCTTATTTATTTATATTTGGGATGGAGTTCCCTGGGCTAATTGGCCATGTATAGTACTGAGTGACTGAATGTCAGTTATTATGTATATATATTTGGGATGGATCTTTCTTGGACTGAATTTACCATATACATTAATGTGAGATTGAGTACTCTANAGTTCAACAGTTAAACTCAGTGCAAGTGAAATAGATCAATACTGCATGACATGAGGAATATGACATCTCAGTAGGAAGACCTCATGTAAATATTGGTCACAAATTATTAGGTCACTCGGTACTGTTTATGGCCAATCCAACCCAGAGATGTTCCAACCCGTATATAAATACACATCGACTGACAGTCAGTCACTCAATACCGTATAAGGCCAATCCAGCCATAGGGTAATTTATCCCCATATGTAAATGATACAGACAAGATCCATGTCCATGTAAATTCATTACAATATAAATAAGTAAGGCAAGTCCATGCCCTCGGAAATCCATCCCGAATATATATAATCATCTACGCTCACTGGGGGAGTGTACAGACTCCAGAGGGTCTCCTTTATCCCGCATGATATAAAGCCGATATGACCTACTGCAGGCGGGCAATCCCGATCCGTATAATAATAAAGCCTATAAGGCTTGCTGCAGGTGGGCAACCCCGATCCATAAAATAGTAAAGCCTATAAGGCCTGCTGTAGGCGGGCAATCCCGATCCATATAATAATAAAGCCAATAAAGCCTTCTGTAGGCGGGCAACCCCGATCCATATAATAATAAAGCCAATAAAGCCTTCTGCAGGCGGGCAACCCCGATCCATATAATAATAAAGCCAATAAGGCCTGCTGCAGGTGGACAACCCCGATCCATATAATAATAAAGCCAATAAGGCCTGCTGCAGGCGGGCAGCCCCAATCCTATAAATATCCTCACAATGGATGAGCATGAGTGAGTATGAAATATATATTTTAAAATAATTAATTTAACAGCAACACGACCCCATGGGTCCCAAAATATAGGCATGTGGCCTAAACATGATCTTTAATAAGAGCCTCAGCTCAATTTCTCTCACACGTGGAACACGTTCAGATAATAACATGATTCATTAAATTTACAACTGCACAGGATTTATTCAAGACACAATTTCTGTGGTACACATCTACATGCTCGTCACCAATCATGTGTGCCACTTCCAAACAATTTATATCATACCAAAATTCGGGGATTCATACCCTCAGAACCAAGTTTAGAAGTGTTACTTACCTCAAACCGTGTAATTCTTCACTCTAGTATGCCTTTGCCTCGTGAATTGGCCTCCAAATGCCTCGAATCTAGCCACAATTAATTCGATTCAGTCAATAAAATTTATTGAAATTAATCTCATAAGAAAATATTAATTTTCCAACAAAATTCGAAATTTAGTTCAAAAATTGCTCGTGGTGTCCACATCTCGGAATCCGACAAAAGTTACAAAATTCGAAAGCCCATTCAACCCTGAATCTAACCATACTAATTTTACCAAAATCTGACCTCAACTCGACCTTCAAACCCTCAAATCTTATTTTCGAATCCCTAGGTTCGAATCCCCGATTTACACAAAAATATGTAATCTAGTAGGATTATTCGATGATAATTCAATATTATGGAGTAGAAATGATCACAAGTGACTTACCTCAAGTTTCCCTAGAATTCTCTCTGAAAATCGCCCCAAAAACCGTGCTTGAAGGTCCAAAAATGGCAAAACTCGGAACCCCTTCGAAATGTATACTGTCAAGGGGTTCCGCACCTGCGACTCACTTAGCCGCTTCTGTGATCTCGCAAGTGCGAGAATGCAACCGCTTCTGCGGTTTAGCCAAGCCTCCACTGGAGCCGCTTCTGCGGGCTCGCATTTGCGAGGCTCGCTTCGCTTCTGCGATGGATGGTACGTAAATGCGGTTTCGCACCTGCGATCAAACCTCCGCAGGTGCGAAAATAACATAAGCAAAAATTCCAACAATGGTTTTAAGTCCGAATTTGATCCGTTAATCATCCGAAAATCACCTGAGGCCCTCGGGACCTCAACAAAATATACCAACAAGTCCTAAAACATCATACGAACTTAGTCGTGTCTTCAAATCATATCCAACAACACAAAAAACATGAATTACACATAGATTCAAGCCTAATGAACTTTGAAACTTCCAATGTATACAAACGATGCCGAAACCTATTAAATCACGTCTGATTGACCTCAAATTTTGCACACAAGTCATAAATAACATAACGGACATATAAAAATTTTCAGAATTGGATTTTGACCCCGATAACAAAAAGTCAACCCCACAGTCAAACTTCCCAAAAATTTAACTTTCGGCATTTCAAGCCTAATTCCACTACGGACCTCCAAATAATTTTTCGGATACGCTCCTAAGTCCAAAATCACCATACAGAGCTATTTGAATCATCAGAATTAAATTCCGAGGCCGTTTACATGTAAGTCAATATCCGGTCAACTTTTCCAACTTAAGTTTTCAATTATGAGACTGTCTCATTTCACTCCGAAATCCTTCCGGACCCGAACCAACTCACCTGATAAGTCATAAATCAATTGTAAGGTATTGAGTAATAAATAGGGGAACGGGGTTAAAATCCTCAAAATGATCGACCGGGTCATTACAATCAGCTAGTCATAGTTCATACAGTGCTCGACCGAGTCAGTCTTCTCTTAGTGCACTTTCAGCTCAGAGTTCATCTCGTGCACTATCAGTTCAAGGCTCATTTGTACCAGGTTCTTCTGGTAGCTTTTCTGGTTCTCGAGGTCTACCTGAGTACTTTCTGCCATTGTTCTAGAAAGGTTGTTTTGAGTGTGGAGACTTGGGTCATATGAAGAGAAATTGTCCCCGCCTTTCGGGAGGTCCAGCTCAGCAGAGGAGTAAGGTTGCGACTCCCACACCAGTCAATTCTCTACCCACCCAGCCAACACGGGGTGGGGCTGAGGCAGCCGGAGGTTGGCCTAGAGAGGGAGGTCGATCAGGTGGCGGTCAGGCCCGATTCTATGTTATTCCTGCTATGCCAGATGTTGTTGTTTCAAATGCAGTGATCATAGGTATTGTCTAAGTATGCCATAGGGAAACTTCTATATTTTTTGACCCTGGTTCCACTTATTCGTATGTATCATCATATTTTGCTCGTTATCTGGATATGTCCTGTGAGTCCTTAGTTTCACCTGTTCATGTATTAATGCTGGTGGGCGATACTATTATTGTGGACCGTATGTATCGGTCGTGTGTGATAACTATTGGGGGACTGAAGATAAGAGTTGATCTTTTATTTCTTAGTATAGTTGATTTCGATGTAATCATGGATATGGATTGGTTGTCTCCATGTCATGCTATTTTTGATTGCCACGCAAAAACTATAACGTTGGCGATACCGGAATTGCTGAAGGTCGAGTGGAGAGGTTTTTTAGAGTATGTTCCCAGTAGGGTAATTTTTTATTTGAAGGCCCGACGTATGGTTAGGAAGGGGTGTTTGACGTATTTAGCCTTTGTCAGAGATGTTGATGCAGGCACTCATACTATTTTTTCTGTACAAGTAGTGCGAGACGTTTCGGATGTATTTCCTGCAGACCTGTCGGGTATACCACCCGACAAGGATATTGATTTCGGTATTGACTTGGTATAGGGCACTCTGCCCATTTCTATTCCCCCGTATCGTATGGCACCAGCTGAATTGAAAGAGCAACTTCAAGAACTTCTTGATAAGGGGTTTATCATGCCTAGTGTGTCACCTTGGAGTGCACTGGTTCTGTTTTTGAAAACGAAAGATGATATTATACTGATGTGCATCGGCTACATGCAATTGAAGAGAGTTACAATCAAGAACAAGTACCCTTTGTCCCGTATTGATGATTTATTTGACCAGCTTCAAGGAGCGAGAGTGTTCTCCAAAATAGATTTGAGATCTCGGTATCACCAGTTGAAAATTTGGGATTCAAATATTCTAAAGACGGCGTTCAAGACCCGTTGTGGTCACTAAGAATTTCTCGTGATGTCTTTTGGGCTGACCAATGCCCCAACAACATTTATGCACTTGATGAATAAGGTATTCCAGTCGTATCTTGATTTATTCATCGTAGTATTTATTTATGATATCCTGGTGTACTCACATGCCAGGAGGAACATGCACAATACTTGAGCGTTGTATTACAGAGATTAAGGGAGGAAAAACTTTATACCAAATTCTCTAAGTGTGAGTTCTGTATTTGTTCGGTGGAATTCTTGGGACACATAGTGTCCAGTGAGGGAATTAAGGTGGATCCAAAGAAGATAGAGGCAGTTCAGAGTTGGCCCAGGCCATCTTCAGCTACGAAGATTCTGAGTTTTCTCGGCCTGGCCGATTATTATAGTTGCTTTGTGGATGGCTCCTCGTCTATTGCATCGCCCATGACTAAATTGACCCAGAAAGGTGCTCCATTCAGGTGGTCGAATGAGCGTGAAGAGAGCTTTTCGAAGCTCAAGACTGCCTTGACCATAGCTGCAATTCTAGTTTTCTGTTCAGCTTCAGGATCTTATACAGTATATTGTGATGCTTCTCGAAATGGTATTGGGTGTATCTTAATGCAGGAGGGTAGAGTGATTGCTTATGCTTCGCGCCAGTTGAAGCCACATGGAAAGAACTACCTTGTTCAAGATTTAGAGTTGGCAGCCATTGTTCATGCATTAAAGATTTGGAGGCACTATCTCTACGGTGTGTCCTGTGAAGTATTTATGGATCATCGGAGTCTTCAACACTTATTCAAACAGAAGGATCTAAATTTGAGGCAGCGGAGATGGTTGGAGTTGCTAAAAGACTATGATATTACTATTCTATATCACCCCGGGAAGGCCAATGTGGTGGCCGATTCCTTGAGTAGAAAGGCGGTGAGTATGGGTAGCCTTGCATTCATTCCTATTGGTGAGAGGCCTCTTGCAGTTGATGTTCAGGCCTTGGCCAATCAGTTCATGATATTAGATGTATCGGAGCCCAGTTGGGTTCTAGCTTGTGTGGTTTCTCGGTCTTCCTTATATGAGCGCATTAGAGAGCGCAAGTATGATGATCCCTATTTGCTTGTCCTGAAGGACACAGTTCAACAAGGTAATGCCAAATATGTTACTATTGGAGATGACAGGATGTTGAGAATGCAGGGTCGGATTTTTGTACCAAATGTAGATGGACTGCAGGAGTTAATTCTTGAGGAGGCCCACATTTCGTGGTACTCCTAACATCCGAGTGCCGCAAAGATGTATCAGGACTTGAGACAATACTATTGGTGGAGGATAATGAAAAAAGATATAGTGGGGTTTGTAGCTCGGTGTTTAAATTGCCAGCATGTGAAGTACGAGCATCATAGACCGGGCGGATTGCTTTAGAGACTTGAAATTTCGGAGTGGAAATGGGAGCGTATTACCATGGACTTCTTAGTTGGACTCCCATGGACTTTGAGGAAGTTTGATGTTCTTTGGGTAATTGTGGATCGGTTGACCAAGTCCGCGTATTTTATTCCGTTGGGACTACTTACTCTTCGGAGCGGTTGGCTGAGATTTATATCCGCGAGATTGATCTCCTTCACGGTGTGCCAGTGTCCATCATTTCAGATCGGGGCACGTAGTTTACGTCATAGTTTTGGAGAGCAGTGCAACGAGAGTTAGGCTCACAGGTTCAGTTTTGTACAACATTTTACCCTCAAACAGACGTGCAATCCAAGTGCATTATTCAAATATTGGAAGATATGCTATGTGCTTGTGTTATAGATATTGGGGGTTGTTGGGATCTGTTTTTGCCGCTTGCATACTTTGCCTATAACAACAACTACCAATCTAGCATTCATATGGCTCCATTTGAGTTTTTGTATGGGATACAGTGTCAGTCTACGGTGGGTTGGTTTGATCCGGGTGAGGCTAGGCTATTGGGTACTGATTTAGTTCAAGATGCTTTGGAAAAGGTTAAATTGATTTGTGATCGACTTCGCACGGCGCAGTCTAGACAGAAGAGTTATGCCGACCGGAAGGTTCGTGATGTTGCTTACATGGTAAGAGAGAAGGTACTACTCTGCATTTTTCATATGAAGGGTGTTATGAGGTTCAAGAAGAAGGGCAAGTTGAGTCCTCGTTATATTGGGCCTTTTGAAATACTTAAAAGAATTGGAGACATGGCTTATGAACTTGCATTGCCGCCTAGTATATTGGGTATTCATCCAGTGTTTCACGTATCTATGCTTAGGAAGTATGTGGGAGATCCATCTCATGTTTTGAATTTCAGTACAATGCAGTTGGATGGTAATTTGAGTTATGATGTGGAGCCGGTGGCCACTGTGGACCGGTAGGTTCGAAAGTTGAGATCAAAGAACATAGCTTCAGTGAAAGTACAGTGGAAAGGCCAGCCAATCGGAGAAGCTACTTGGGAGACTGAGCGGGAGATGCAGAGCAAATATCCACACCTATTTGAGACTCTAGATATAATTCTAAACTCGTTAAAGGACTAACGTTTGTTTAAGAGAGGGAGAATGTAATGACCCGGCCAATCGTTTTGACTATTACAGGCCCGTTCTCCCATTTACTGCTTATCATGTGTTCAATTATGATTATGTGACTTGTCGGGGAGGTTTCTTGGAACACTTAGTTCCAAGATTTAAAATTTAAGTTGAAATAGTTGACCATATGTTAACTTATGTGTACACAACCCCGGAATAGATTTTTGATAATCCAATAGCTATGCATTGTGATATTGGACTTAGGAGTGTGTCCGAAAAATTATTTCGAAGTTCGTAGTGAAATTATGCTTGAAATGGCGAAAATAGGAATTTAAAGTTGGGAAGTTTGACCGGGAGATTGACTTTTTGATATTAGGGTCGGAATTAAATTCTGAAAATTGGAATAGGTCTGTTATGTCATTTATGACTTGTGTGCAAAAATTTGAGGTCAACGAGACTTGATTTGATAGGTTTCGCCATCAAATGTAGAAGTTGGAATTCGTTAGTTTTCATTCGGCTTGAAGTGGGGTGTGTTTCATGGTTTTAGCATTGTTTGATGTGATTTGAGGCGTCGACTAAGTTCGTATGATGTTTTGGGACTTATTGGTATATTTGGTTGAGATCTCGGTGGCCTCGGGGTGAGTTTATGATGGTTAACAAATCAAATTTGGACATAGAACAAAGATGGAAATTTCTGCCTACCTATGCAACCGCACATGCGGAAATTATCACCCAAGTACGAGCCCGCAGAAGCGAGTCTGGCATCACAGAAGCATGAGGTCCGCAGAAGAGGACGAAAACCCCGCAGAAGCGCGACTGCATAAGCGACAAAATGTTCGCAGATGCGTCCTGAGCTAAGGAAGGCCTGGACCGCAGAAGCGAGCCCGTAAAAGTGAATGTCTGTCGTAGAAGCGGAACATTAACTACAAAAGCTTGACCACAGATGTGGCCAAGTGAGCAGGAGATGCGGAAACTCGTGGACTGAATAAAATCAGAGGGGTTGCGGGATTTTGGCATTTTTGGACATTTCCAACACGGGTTGAGGTGATTTTGCATAGAAAATTCACGGGAAGACTTGAGGTAAGTCACTTGTGATCATTGTTAGTCAATAATATTGAATTATTATTGAGTATTTCGACTAAGATTACGTGTTTTTAAGGTGAAATTCGAGGATTTGGGCTTCGGGATTTGAAAATAAGATTTGAGGATTTGAAGGTCGAGTTGATATCGGAATTTGGTAAATTTGGTATGGTTGGACTCGTGGTTGAATGGACGTTCATATTTTATAACTTTTATTGGGTTTCGAGACATGGGCCCACTGATAATGTTTGAGTTTAATTTTGGATTTTGTTGGAAAATTAATATTTTCATATAAAATTGATTCTTATAATTTGTGTTGACTGTATCGAATTAATTGTGACTAGATTCGAGGCGTTCGAAGGTCGATTCGCAAGGCAAAAACATATTGAAATAAAGAACTTGCACGGTTTGAGGTAAGTAATATTTCTAAACTTGGTTCTGAGGGTATTAATCTCTGAATTACGTGTTATATGAATTGTTTGGAGGTGACGCACATGCTAGGTGACGGGAGTGTGGGCGTGCACCGTAGAAATTGTGACTTAAATAAATTCCGTAGAATTGCATAATCAAAGAATTATGTTATTATCCACATATCCTCCACGTGTTGAAGAAATTGAGTTGAGACTAGTATTAAATATCATGTTTAGGCTACGTACCGATATTGTTTTGGACCCACATGGGTCGTGTTGATGTTGAATTATTTGTTTAAATTGTAATTGTGTACGCAGTCACATCCATCATTTGCATATCATATCTTAGTCTCTGTTGTCATTCCTTGATACATCATATCACCATGTCAGGTTGATTTTTATGTCATTGAGAGCCCGAGAGACTTGAGATTTTGAGTGATATTTATGGGACTGGGCTGCACGCCGCAACATATTTTAT